>JALGQZ010000005.1:34868016-34895559 GCA_023105745.1 Austropuccinia psidii | reverse complement strand
GACATGAAGTAGACATTATCCTTAATGTAGAAAAACCTTATCCAACCCTATTAGGAAGACCAGCTAGCCCAAGACCTAGAGAAGCCTTAGAGGTACATATTAAAGAGTTAATGAACCTTGGGGAATTAAGGAAAGTAGGACATAAAGAACATATAGAGGTCACTACACCTATTATTGCTACTTGGCATAATGGAAAATCAAGAATGGTAGGGGACTTTAGAGCTCTAAATACCTACACTATCCCTGACAGATATACAATACCCAGAGTTCATGAGACATTGAAACAATTTTCACAGGATAAGTTTGTTACAGCCATGGATGCTCTAAAGGGATTTTATCAAAATTTCTTGACAGATAATGCTAAGAAACTACTGAGGATAATAGTTCACTGTGGGATATATGAATATTGAAGGATTCTATTTGGTATAAAAAATGAACCTTCTCATTGTCAAAGGATTATGAATATCATATTTCCTGAAGAGCTATCAGAAGGATGGTTAATTATATATATATATGATATCATAGTTTTCTCAGAAACTTTGGGAAGTCACTTAACAAGACTAGAAAGGGTACTACAGAAGATAGTGCAGGTAAACACAAGAATTTCTTTGAAAAATTGTCATTTTGAATATAGTGAACTAAAAGCACTAGTATATTTTGTATCTGGACTAAGTTTGGGAATAGATAAAAATAAAGTAGCAGCAGTACTACCAAAACCCATGCCCCAAAGTAAAAAAGAAGTTCAATAATTTCTAGGATTTTCTGGTTACTACAGACAGCATATAAAAGACTTTGCAAGAATTTCCAAATCCTTGTATAAACTCTGTGAACAACAGACATTTTATGAAATCCCTGAAGAAAGAGTCAAAGCATATGAGGAATTGAACAATGCCCTTGAAATGTCCCATTTCTTCTAATTCCAGATTGGAAACTACCTCTCAAACTATACATTTATGCTTGTGGAGAAGGATTAGGTGCTGCACTACACCAGACACAAATAATCAATGATAAACCTGTTGAAGGACTAATTTGCTTCATTTCAAGACAAATTGAGCCAACGGAAACAAGGTATGGAGCAAGCCAAATGGAATGTCTTTGCTTAGTGTGGGATTTAAAAAAATTACATTATTTGGATGGTATGGTTTGATGTGATTATAGACTGTAATGCTGAAAAACCTTTGTTAAACATGAAGACACCAAATAGACATATGCTAAGATGGCAAATTTCTATCCAAGAATATAGAGGAAATATAACTTTAGCTCATAGATCTGGAAATACTAACAAAAATGCAGATGTTCTTAGTAGATTGGTGTTTGCAAATACACCTGAAAACCCAGCATGAGTACCACAGGAAGGGAAACATATAGAAGACATATGTGTTACAGATATTGGCACAGAATTCTTGTATCAAGTTAAAGAAAGCTATAAGATAGATAAGAACTGTCATATACTATGCAATATTCTTATGAAAGACTGCAAAGACCCATCCCTCTCATCCAAACTAGATGAAATATGGAAAAAGCATATTATTGTGGAAGATTACACCTCCTTGGTGGAATACTGGATCATAGGACAAAACACACATGTGTTATTTATTTAACAGATAGAGCCTTGATTGATGATATATTAAATGAATGTAATGATAGTGTTGCATCTGGACATTGCTCAGAAGATAGGAAACTGCAAAGGGTTAAAAACTGCTCTTAGTGGCAAAATTGGAGAAAGGATGTTGCAGAATACTGCCAAACCTGTGACAGATTTCAAAAATCAAACAGAGCCACAGGCAAGAGATTTGGAATTATGATCCAAATACAAGAGCCAAAATACCCATTGGAAATAGCTCACATGGACTGGGTAACAGCCTTACCTTAAGGAGGAGACAGGAGTTATAATGCATGCCTAGTACTGCTTTACAGATAAAGCAAAACTCCAATGTTCTTACCATGTTGTAAATATGACAAATCTATGGACACAGCAATGCTGATATGGAATAAACTTATTAGCCACACAGGCTTATTCAAAAATATCACAAGTGACTGAGACCCAAAATTAACTTCAGCATTATAGATCAACCTCCATTACGCATTTGGGTGAAAGTTATCATTATCAACAGCTTATCACCCTCAAACTGATGGTCTAGAAGAAAGAATGATACAGACCTTAGAAGACATGATAAAAATATTCTGTGCTTATGGACTAGAATTCAAAGACTATGATGGCTTTACCCATGATTGGTGTACCTTAATACCCGCTCTTGAACCGGCATATAAAACATCATTCTATTCTTCAACTGGCAAAACACCTGGAATGTTAGATAAAGTTTGGAATCCAAGACTTCCTTATGATACCCACAAAAAGGACTTAGTAGATAGAAATACAACAGAAATCAGTTTTAAAATTATGCTTGGCAAAGCAAGACATCAGGCAAACATATGTATGCAAGATTCTTTCAAATATGCAAAAGAGAGATGGGATAAAAGTCATAAACAACCTGACTTTAAAATAGGAGACTTGGTCTTAGTATCAACTCTGAATTTTAATAATATCAAAGGCCAAAAGAAATTGAAAGATTCCTTTGCAGGACCATTTATGATAAAAGCACTACATGGACCTAATTCTGTGCAATTAGATCTAACAGGAAAACTTGTGAAAAAACACCCAACTTTCCCTGTAAGTATGATAGAGCCTTACAGTTCAAGTGAAAAGGAATTATTTCCACTAAGAAATAAACCCCCACTTGAAATACCCTCTCTAGAAGAAGGAGAATAAAAGAAAATTGTAAAAGTCCTTAAAGGCAGAAGGACAAGAAACAAGAAAGAAAGGGAATACCTTGTAAGGTATAGAGACCCAGCTAAAGAGGATAAATTGCTTATTGAGAAAGATATAACTAATGCTGATGAACTACCAAGAAGGTTCAGACATGAAAGAAGACCTAAAGAATGGAAAAGGTAAGTATTATTGAGCTTCAAGACTGACAAAGTCTAATGAAGAGGTAGGACAGTGGATGATACCCTAATTCACTATATCAGAGTGTGGTACAATATCTTTTGGTGGTAGGTAATTTGAGCCTTTCAGATACAACCAAACATCCAAAAAGGTCACAAGAAAACGTTTACAGTAATTATCCTTTTGAATTAGTATCTCAAAATAAGTCAAAATATCATAAAAAGGCATAAATTCTTGATTAACTTAGAATCTGATGGGTAACAATGAGAAATAAATTACACAATTAGATTCTTTGTGATGAAACACACATATATCATTTTTATGGCATGTCTGTAAAGTCAATACCTAATGAGTAATACGTAAAAAGGCCATAAAAAGACATAAATTCTTATTTACCTCAGAAACCAATGAAATAACATGTGAAAGGAATTGCACCATTGGATTCCCCATAAAAAACTACACATAAAGCAAATTTATGTCATTTCTCTAAAGTTAATACTTAAGAATTAAGCTGAATATATGCACTTTTATGATTGGTGCATACATTAATGGCTTTTAGTTAATATCTCCTGAGATCTACATGATATAGAGTTAAGCCAAAAATTAAGTTACCACACATTTAATGGAGGAATACAGATATGAGATTTATTTGACAAGTTACAAACAAGGTTATAACTTGTAAGGGATTATTGAACAAAATTGCTACAGCTGTTGACCACTTTGTTGTGAAAGTGGTCCAAAATTAAGCTGAAGTAGATATTCAGATTCCAATAGGTCATACATTAATGAGGATATATTTTTTATCATAATATTCAAGGTAAAACCCCCTGAAATCATGGTTTGAAGCTTAAAATAGTAAATTTTGACAGAAAAGATGAGTTACAAGAAAAATCATTCAAAATAGAGGTTTTGATAATTGAATAAAATGCTCTTGGAAGTTTAATAATTACATGAAAAGCTATCAGAATTCACTCTTTGAATTGCTTTCGTGGGTATAACTTAAAAGCTCTTAATGATCAAAGTTTACTCTTATAATTGATTATTTATGATCACTCACTGTAATCTTATTTGAAGTTTGAAAGTCATATAAATGATAGAACTGGCGAATAGTATTAGATTATGAGTAATACTAATATGCTCCACAAAGCTTAGGATTCTTCCAAGCCTATCATGTAGTCAAACTTAGAGGTATAGTGATAACTCTAATTAATGAAGTAATATGAAGATAAAATGGTTTAATTATGATTTAATCATCCCTAAAACTTAGATTACTTATCAATTACAATGGATACCATCATTACACGTCTACTGGAAGCCTGTTAGACTCTAGAAGGGAGAAATTTACTATAAATAGAGCTTGTTTTACTCTATTTCCCCCTCAGATGCATCAAAAACAATAAAACATTAAAAAAAGGTAAAATATTTATTATTTATATATAAATATTTTATATCATCAAAGACCAAATTTAATCTCTATTATAATCATAAATCTTGACATTATTACTCTCATTGATTGATTTTTGTTATATTTCTCTAAAAATCCTATTTTCCACGTAAAATTCAGAATATTTTTAATTTCTCTTATTTTATTTTGTAAATACAATTTAAATAAGCTTTATTTTTTTTTGGCATAAACACTTTCATAAATATTATATTAAGTGCTAAAAGTAGGTTATTTTCTCCTTTAATAATAATTTCTCTTTATTATTACTTTTTCATAATTCTCAAATTAATATAAATAGTATTTATATTACTATATAACTTAATATTGGTAATATTATTGTTATTAATTGTTTTTTATTATCAAAAAAACCTTTTTACACCTTTATTATCGTTTGGTACCAATAATAAAGAGCTTTAAATATATTAATTATTATTTATTAATTCATTTATTTTTTATTATATTATATTATTATATTTATTTCATGATATAATAATTTTAAGCCATAATTATAATAACTCTTTATTTTATTTTTCAAATTGACAAGGACATTAATAGTACAATAAGTGAAATATTTGTAATATTTATGCATTGTTTCATAGTCAAACCTTACATTCCATGTTATTCCAAGCCACTGTAATATAACAGGATCTAAGATATTCTTATTCCTTTCAATTTATAAACCTAAATGAAAGTATGTGATATCAAATTTATCTCACTTTAAATTTCTTCATCATTAGAATATTATTGACTATAAAAGGTTGAGCTTATAGATATACCATTAATTTGAACACTTCTACTTTTATCTTGAAGGCCATAATAATACAAATCCAGTTTTTGAAAGAAAAGAAATATTTTTTCTAATTAATTGGATACTTTCTCTTGCTTTATATAAATAGTACTACTTCTTTATTTCTCAAAATATTTCTTACAGAACTATCTGTTTGTGATAAAATTCATATATTGAAAAAATAAATAATTTGAGATTTTTGGTGACTTGTAAATTCAGATTGATTTAAGCTCAAAATAAAATATAAAATATCCTGAATATTAATATTTATTAATTCATTTCCAAAAGAAAAAATATGCAATGTAAATCTGTTTTCTTTATTTATTAAGATGCTTTTTGGTTTCATTCTTATTTTGATTGTTTTTATGAAACTCATATGTTTTTCTATAATTGATTATTCTATCTCTACTTTTGAAGGAGAGTATATTTCTTTACTGTGCATCTTTTGAATCTTGTATTTCCCTAATTGAAATAGCAGTAGAAGGTGCTGTACAGTACAGTACCTGATACTGTAAAACATCTGTGATTTGTAAGAATTGCAATATAAGGAATTTAGAATTACACTGCTGTAGATTTGATGAAAACTGACAAAAGGTTTTCAATATCAGGTGTCACAGGACCTGTCATGTAGAATTGCTGATTATAATCAACAATCTTGTAGTAGAAGGCTTTACAGGGCTACTAATTTTGAATCCAAAATTAAAGTTCAAAGTTAAAACAAGGATAGGACAATCTAACAAAAAGTAATTAGAATTAAACTTCAGATAAATTGGAGGCAAACGGGAGAACAAAAGGAACTATATGATAGAATATCATATAATCATAATAAAACATATGATGAAAATAACAAAACTTATTATAATCAAGAAAAGGAATTTTCTTATAGTACCCGGAAGACAGTTCTTGGTACTTTATTTCTTAAAGTAAAATATTTAAAAAAGGATTTTATGAATAATAATAAAAAGAGAATCAGCTCAGTTTAAACGAATATTTGTATCATTAATTCTCTCAAGTTATCCTTCTACTTTTTGTTTAATATTTTGGAAAAAAAAACCAATTAATTAATTTTTTGTTTCCTGTTTTATCATTATACTATACAATATGATATAGTACTTAATTAAGTAAGAAAACATATCAAAGGTGTTGATAGAAAATTTCGGACCTAAATATACTGCTTATGATACTGGATAAAGAACTCAATATTCTGTTTTATTTCCATAAATGAGGAACATTTCTCTAACTCTCTGAAAGCTATCTGAAAATATTACTCATATTATGCAGTAAGAAATATTGAAAAAAATTTATTCAGCTGTAATACTGGTCAAATAAGCTCAACCCTAAATATGACTTTCTGATCATACTTCGATCAGGCTTAGGGAGATTGTTGGAATTTCAAAGCATTGTTTTTTGAAATTTAACCATAAATTCATTGATGAATGCATATTTGTTACTTTTTGAATTAGAAATGACTCCAATGTAAGGGCAAAAGCTGTATTTATGAGCTTGAAAAATTTCTGAGATGAAAATTTTCATAAATTAATATGTAAGGAAAGTCAAGAAAAATTTAGTTCATTGGGAAATGTTCAGCAAATAACAGAAAATGGCTCTGAAGTAAAGTTTGAACCTATTCAACTGTACTTCTGGAATGGTTCCAGATCATTTTAATAGCCTCTATTTCCAAAATACCACTTTATTTAATATTTTAAGCCTTCTTCTCAACATAAAGATAAAAAATAAACACAATAATTATTCAAATCTTCTATCTGAAATACCCTTAAGTGATTTATATATCTACTTCAATAAGATTTAATTTTCAAATTTCTCATGATCCTGACTTTAATTTTTTAGGTTTTATGCATTTAACAGTGTAAATTCAACTTCAAAATCTTGTAATAGTCTTTCTCAACACACTTTGGGAGCCATATTCTATAAGATAGCTCATTTAACACAGCTCTGTTCTGTTTCTGGAGCACAATACATTTCAATCATCATAAAAAAACAGTTGAATTGTATATTGCTTCAGAAATGAGTAGTCACATATTATTTGAAATATATATTTGATATGTAGATGAGTTATTCTGAAATGGCTATTAATAATATATCAAGGTATCCCAAATGTCTTGAAGAAAAATCTAGTTTGGAGAAATTATAAAATAACTTCATTTATTAATTTTGATAGCTTAGTTCTTCTCATTTTTTATCAATTCTAAAATAACAAAATAACTTTCATAATAGCTGAGTTATCAAACCATTCATTGTAGATAAAATTTTCAATCTTTTAAACCATTGAGGGCTCTTCATACATCCTCATAATTCAAAACGTGATTCCAAAAATTTAACTTGAAAAAGATGGAAAATGGCTCTGAAATAGAATCAAAATAATTCAAAAATAAAACAAATAGCAAGTGGTATAAATGAAATATCTTTAAATAATTTAATTTTTGAGGAGAATTGATTTTTTCTTCTCTTAAGTTTCAAACATATAATTGAATTTTCCTTATATAGTCTGTATTAATGTTAGGTATTGAATATGTATTACACTTCTTGATATGGCTTCCCCTCAAGCTTCATGAAATAGAAACTCAGACTCTCCTGAATGGTTCAAAATCTCATTCTAATTTTTCAGCTTTTCAATAAAACTACTACATAAAGAGGCTAAACTCAGAATTAATTATTATCAAAAGGGATATATGCATTTGTAATCAGAAAGAAAAATATTTAATCGGAAAAAAATTAAGGAAATTGATATTCTAGTTGCTTATGAGAAGCAAGTATGCAATGACCAATCAATATTTTTTTCATTAAGATCATGATTATTACTAATGGGAGCCTTGGTATATTATGATTCAATATCTCCAATGGTAAGATAAATCCAAATATTCTGCTTGAAATATTCATATCTTCTGAATATAAGTGAAAATACCTCCCCTACAGAGCTTTATGGGCCTGAATAATAGTTAATCTCACTTGTTATGTACTTCATCTTGGTTATACGTTCCTCAAAATAGATTTTTCAAGTTAAGCTATGTGATGTTACTCAATATGAAATAAAAAATTCAAGTTAATAATAGAAGAAAATTTGGTAATGTAATGTCTCAATAAACATGGATTTTCTGAAGATAAAATGTTTTCATATCAGGGTTTCTCTTTTGTAGTATAGCTTTATAGAAAATCTTCCCAGAATTGAGGAATTATCCATTTATGGAAGCTTGTTCTGGATTAAAAGTAGCCTATTTTCAATTAAATTTCTATGTGTATTCAGATAGTTGAGCTATAAAGATTATTCATATTGAAACTGTAATATTTATGTTAAAATATATAAGAAATAATTTGAATTTCTATTTTTTCTCATGAAAAGATCTGCAGTGAAAAAAATAAAAATACATTGGGAATGGAAAAAATTAATCTTATACTTTATTGTTGAGTTATTGAGATTTGACAATTTTTAGAAAACACTAATGTTAATCCAGTTGAGTTGAACCTCTGTGGCTTGAAGTTCTTCCAAAACGTCTTTTTATCAATTCAAATTCTGTCCCAGCTCCTACCTGTTTCCAATATATATCCTATGTCAAATTTCAAATTGAACAACTCCTATCAGGTGTAGCCACCTTTCTTATGGTGAATAATGAAGAACATTAATCAACAAAAAAATAACTGTATTTCACAATTTATGGAAGAGATCTGAGCGTTCAATAGATCCATATTTTTCAAGCCACAACTTGTGGAAAGATATCAACAAAGCTCCAATCAGTATGGCAAGCTTTCAAATAAAAATTAGAGTCATAAATCAATAGTTTTAAGAAGTTTTTATATAAAAATAGGTTCATTCAATCTGATTTTCAACCTGTGGATAAGTTATGGCTAGCCTCAAAGTGCATCAATACCACAAACCCCATCAAAAAAATCTCAGAAAGATGGTTGGGGCCCTTCTAAGCTCCTAAGAAGGTAAGAAGCCATGCATATCACCTCAAATTTCCCCAGAAATGGAGTTCAGTTCACCTTATCTTCTATATTTCCTTATTGGAACCTGACAACTACTCAACTATCACAAATCAACATCAATTTCAACTGTGGTCTTCTATACCCTTTGTCCCAGTTTCAAGGAATTTTCTAAAATTAAAAGCTGGAAAAATCAATATTCAAATGTCTAATTTAGGAACCCACCACTCAAAAGACAGTGTAACAATTGCACAAATCCAGGAGTAACATCAATAGTATGGAGGAAAGGAATATTCTAGCATTCAGAATATGGATAACCAACATATTTTTTTAATTAAATGAATAATAAAAGAACTAATTCTTCTGGATTTATACAAGAAAAGCTACATATAAGCTTCAAAGAATCAATTATATAGCTCAATAAATACATAAAGCACAAAATTACATCTAAAAAGTAATAGTATAACATTATATCTCCTCCAAACCCATTAGGAAGATTATATTACCAAGGTCACAATCATCAAAATAATGTCTTTGAAACACAATGATAATCTGAAAGTATCAAATTCAACTAAAATACATGAAAAATCCACTAAAAATACCAAATTATGTAACAATACAGGAACCCAAATAAGGTTTATCCAATCCACATGCATTAAATCTGTCCATAACACAGCCATAGAATAATTAATTGAAACAAAATTTTATTTCAATTATCTGCATGCAAGGAAATCACACCAAAACTCTAAAAATTACACAGCAATTACAGTAATCAAGAATTAAAAGTCAAGAAGACATCCCCAAATAACATAGAATGATCACCTTGAATTGAATAGTATTAATTCTTCTGTTGCAAGGGCTTGCTCACATGAAACCATCTTCATCTTAATCACCAACATGAATTCCCCAAGGCTGTTAAAGTTGACCAATGCATGGTAGTAGTCACCTGAATTAAGCCATCAACACTGTGAAAGCTGACTAAGACAGCTTAAAGGAGAAGTAATAGGATATTTTCATAAAATTCCCCACCAGAAAAAACATCTCAACCTTAATTTTTGCCAAAAGAATAGTGTAAATATCTCGGTCATATGACACCATTCTCAACTTTACCTCCCAGAACTAATCCCTTAAGGCTGTGAAAGTATACTAATGAGGTGAAATAGATAATTGATATGAATTTTTGTACAAAAATATATCCCAGAAGAATCATCTAAAGGGAAAAAAATAAAGCTTTACATGAATAGCCCATGTGTACTTCTAACATCATAAAAGGAGGCCTATCTCCCTCATTTTCTCCTCTTTCCCCATGAAATTAATTATATACTAAGAAGGAGAATAATTATTTATCCTTAACTAACTGGTAAAAAGAGAAATTATTACTGAATTATATTATACTAAAAGTGATTTATAATTATCTGTAGCTAACAGTAGGCCTACCTATATTATAAATTCAACCATTGGTAAAATACTCATATCTGCCAATTTGAAAGAATATTTATATTATATTCTTCTTGATATAAGAAAAGTTTTATTCTTCTTATCTTTATCAAACTAAAGCCAAACTACATACTAGTAGCTCATAGCTGTTAGTATTAGTAACTCTTATGATTGATTATCATCCATATTATCATCCATTGATACTATTAATAGTAGCAACATATTTATCAGCCTTAAACAGTATTTCTTTAGCTTATAGTAGTGCTACCATCTCAGTTACTATTATTAGTCTTTTATGTTTGATTAATTCTTGGCTATCACTATTATTATAATCAATATTATATCTATCATATTATCAATATTGCTATAAATTACAACTAGTTAGCCATTATAACAAATTATTGTATATAATAAGTATTCTTATATAGTCTCAAATTAAATCATCATCCATTAAAAATTACTTTAAATAAAATAAAAAACTCAAATCACTTCTCAGTACTATTATATCTACTATTTATTTACCAAATTATCATTTTTTATCTTAAAATGAATAGAATTGTACTAGTATTTAGGGGTATCCAGATTGAAAGGATCCACCTACAGATTTATATTTCAACTGTCTTAATTAGATTATTATTTAATATTATTATTAGTCTGATTAATGATTAGGTATGATAGAGACTTCTGACAGGTCTTCTCTAGGTGAAAAGCCACAGTCTTAAAATTTGGCATGTGAGCTCTCCAGGGAGATTTTTCAGTATACTCAGAGGAGAATCTAATACACCTTAGCACCCCTGGCTATAGCATTATTTCATAAATTGAAAATTTTTTAAATGTGATTTCCCCCTCAAGGACTGCCTTATCCAATTCCACATTAAAAGGAGTTCCACACCACTAACCCTAGTTCTATTGGAAGAGAAAGAAGAATGTGAAGTGGAACAGGTTCTGTACTCAAAACCAAAATAAGGTAAAACATGGTAGTTTGTCAATTGGAAAGGATTCAGTGAAGACCCAGAAGGAACCACTTGGCAACCAGCTTCAAGCCTTACAAACTCGCCAGACCCCATCAAGCCTGGCCCAAATACCTCAAGATTTTGTTTTCATTGTGCTTGGTGCATATTAGACTTTATTAAAGTAAGTTCCTCTCCTAGAATGCCTCTTTCAGAGTGTATTCTAGCCAAATTGTCTGTAAGCATAACCCTGAAAACTTTGTGAGCACTTGTAACAGCTTTTTGACAGATTCAGGAGGTCTTGAAACAATAGTACTCTTAATTTGGGCACTTTGAAGGAAGATCTTATCAATGTTACTTCTGATTTATTTGTCCTTTCAATTCTTCATGCCAATTCATTAATTAAATTAAGTATCCATTTATGGAAAATTAATTCCCTATGACTCTTAGTGGGGAGTGGAAGTCATGAAAATGAAATCAATCTCCTGGTATGCATTGCTGAGGTTCTCTACTTCTTGTAAAACAACACCTTGCACACTTTGTGAAAACAAATTCTTGGAGTCATATTTCAGAGAAAATATGGCCAAAAGAAAAAACCTCACCTCAAGAAGGACAACTATCAGAAAGTTTCTTTGTTATTTATGTATTAACTCTATTTTTCTTTTTAATCTTTTATTTTATTTACTTGTATAATTTACCTTTTTTTTCTTTTATTCCAGAATCAGCATACCCTCCCTTATCATGTATAGGAGGATCCATTCTTTTTTTCTTGTATCAGTAGGTAGTAGCAATAAAGGAGACAACAAACAAAAAGAGGCTCAAAAGACAGTTTTATTCTTCACAAGTAACTAAAGGTCCTGAAAAATTTATTTGCCAACCCATTCAAAGAAGGAAAATTTCATCAAGTAATCAGATATCCAAAGGAATGGCTATGGAATGAAATTATCAATGGAATTGGCTCAACAGATTCCCCAATTCACTATCAGTATGCACCTGGAAGGACAAAACAATGAGAAAAATAAAAGCCTCCTCAAAATTCCTCAAAGGGTCCTCACAAACCCACTCAAATTCATCAAGATTCAGGTAGTTAGGCAATCAACTTTTCCAATTGACTTTCAAAAGGGTCAGTACTCACCTCCTCAAGAATACCTCAAAGGGGCCTTCAAGATACTCAACACCCCTCAAGACCATGGCAAATATTGGTCTAGAGAAGCCAGAAAGCCTTTCAGGGCACTAACAGACCTCCAATACAGCCTATGGACTGAAAATATAGGCTATAGACCATAAAATACAGGCTTCAGACCACAAATAAAGCCTACAGAATGTAAATACAGGATTCAGGCCATAAATACAGGTATGGGGCCCGTTGGGCCAAATCTACTATGTTGGCCCCCAGCCTCCAAACCAAGGGGGCTAGAAGCATCAATATCAAAAAAATGGTATATATTCCATTTTTGAAATGGACTATAGGGGCTCTTTAAGTGCTCAAAAGGCCATGGGGACAAGAATAAAGGAAGGTTTGTGGCCAATTATATCTCTGACAAAAGGAGGAGCTCAAGGTTTTTCATGGCCATCCTTCCAATGAGCTATTAGGGAGTCCAAGAGGTTTTGACTGAAACTACAAGACATTTAATAATATTGATGCATATATGCAGTATCCAACATCTTCAAAGCCCTTTTTGGTGGTGATAACAATTTTGGATTATGTGCACAGAATTTTTATTTATTTATTTTCCTTTGATTTGAATTTGATATTCCTTCAAGAACAACCCAAGGATAATTGCAGAAGCCAATCAAGATTGGCAACAGTTGATAAGAGGCAAATGTATTCATGAAGATTAATAGAGGATGATTAAGTGCATGATAAAGGATCAAATTTCATAGTATGTCAAAATAAGGTGTGAGTTTAAGTCAGAGCCTTTCTATTTTGGTGTTCACAAGCCCACCAGTTTCAGGAGGGGGATACTTCCACAGCCACTATTAGAGGAAAATGGTATTCAGTAACATATTTACTCATACTAACAAGACCAGAAAATCAGGAGTGCCAATCAGAATTCAGCTTCAGATACTTCCTTGAAGAGCTCAATACAGTCAGTCTCTCCCAGTAAATCCTTTTATTGTTCATAAAGGCTGTGTTCACTAAATAAAGTCTTGAATTCATCAATCTGGAGGTGTATGATAATTGATCTCACCAAAACTCCTGTACAGACTCTGTGAGTTAATACTGGACTTTTACAGCTCAAATCAATTTCTCTTTCAGAAAGTTTCACCATTTGGACCTGTGCTTGTGAATTGTCACATATACCAGCCCCTCTTCCTCCCTCTGAGGAATTTTCCCCAGTTAATTAATATATTAGATTTATTATTATTAAATCTTTCTTCTTAATCATTTCAATATTTTATTGATAAATTTTAAGTTATTATTTGCTTCTTCCCTCACCCATTAAGTAGAGCTGTGTTATCCATATCCTTCTGACAGGTTGAAAAAGTGAACTTGGACTTATTGGTGGTTGGATCCTTTATCTATTAATGCTTTATAATCTCTTTTGTAGTAGTAATATTATTCTATTTACACTTTTAAGTGTCCCTATGGTCATTTCCTCTGGGATCCACAAGAGAGTCGCAGGCCTGCTTAACTTAAAAGAGCCCCTGTGACACTCCCATTTTAAAATTCATATTCTGTGTGCCTTTAGGTATATTTTACATACCCAAAATCACCACAAATAATCTGAGATAATGTTTTCAATATGCAAAATCCATAAGTGAGGTGTATGTATTAAACTAAACAATTTTTATAAAGAAAAAGATGAAAAGATTTTCTTGAGTAACTAAATCTTTTCATCTAAGATCATATTTGGATTATACACAAACAATTTACCTGGGGTAACTCCATAAAACTCATAAGCTTAAATTGTCTATTTGAGGTGTTAAATTGGAAAGTAATTCTGAAACCTAATGATAAATACCATATGAAACATTTGTGTAAATATCTGTTTTTTTTATTTTCATTCCAAAAAAATATTATTATTAAATTTCTGGCATTAAATATATGCTAAGATCAGCTTTATGAATATTTTTTGAGCTTAAGCTTACTATATTGTTATATATAAGTTTTCCAAAGCCATGGGGAGTATTATTCATGAGGCCTGAAATACTATTTTTGAAGTAAACCTAGATGCAGGGGAAAAAATACAGTGAAAAGAGCCTGGAAACCCCATTCTCTGAGGCCTCTGAAGCTTATCCAGCCCCAGAGCTTGGATTTATTTCTGATAATTATCTAATTATCAATCTATAAGGTTTTGTGAGCTCTCTTACTGAGGGTAAGTTTGATTAAATCATGGAAAAAAAGAAGCTACTATTAGTCAATGACAAGGAGGTAATTAAAAACTCTTATGCCTTTAGCCATGTCCATTCTTGATTGCTTACCATGGATAAACCTCAAAGAGATAATTGAAGCATTTCTTGGACTAGTATAAATGGAATTACTACAGGGAAACCAACTGTCATTATGTTATTAGCATGTACCAAATGGAAAATGAGGTGAAACTTAAAGAATTTATTCAATATAAAACTATTAGTTAAATAGTGTGAAAACTTCAGTACCAATAGAGAAAGTTTTAATAATGAGAAAAGCCAAAAATAAATGTAGACTTTGACTTAATCTTCAAAAATTCACCAAAATTACAACCTGTGATGAAATTTCTAAATCCCTTTATACCTTGGAGAAAACAATTTTTTGAAATTAAATGAAATTCAAAGAGGTAAAATCATTATTTCTGTGAGCCTTAGAGGTATTTTCAGATTCCCCAAAGACCACAAATAATAAAACAATATAGAATTATAAATAAAACAAATTTACTTATATTATCAAATCAAAAGTTAAAATATAAATATGAATTTATACACAAAAATGAAAATCTAATTATAATTTAAAAATAATATTACATTGAATTTTAAATTTTTGAAAACACATTTTTACTTGAAAAAATAAAGTAAAAATGAATTTTCCACAAAAATACCAAAATTAAAATACTTTTGGAAAAAAGTCAAATGAAATTTCATAACTTTTATCCTACAAATAAACATATGGAATGTATTTCACCATTGGACCCCTCATAAAAAATAAAGTGGGGTCACATCTGGGTAAAAATTCTGCAGCTCAACTCTAAATAAGCTTTGATTAATTTTTTAGTTTTTTCTGTACAAAAGTTAAAAATCCTCAGAACATTAATTTAATTCACATCACCTGTGGTGTTAACCATCACTTTTTGTGTTAAAATTGAGGTGTTTTGTGTAGCTTAAAAGTTATGAGTAATTGAAGTATTTTCAATTGAAATGTCAAAATGTGCGCATGTATTACATAAGTGAACTTTAATTTGAATATGAGGTGTCAACTATTACAGTTGTGTACTGTAAAAACTCAATTGAATTACATATGTAAATTATAAGTATGATAAATGACAAGGAATTAAAGAAAAAACAAAGTGGAAAGATTGATTCTGGGGGGGAAGAGGAGCTCTAGGTCTAAGGGGGAGCCAGACCGCCAAAATCCTTGCTGACAGGAGTGAGATGTCAAAATCCATGCAAACGTTTATCACTTTTGGCCTGGAATTGAGTCACAGGGTCTGTGACTCAATTGATGATGTGGTTTTGATACCAACCAGGGAAGTTTTAACTGTTGCCAAGAGGGTAAGACTACCCTTAAGATGAAATTTCATTGTAAAAACAGTTTTAACTGGCTTTGATGTCTCCTACACACATTCTGACATGTTTTGAAGGCTTAAAACCAGGTATTACTATAGCAATGGCTGATTTGAGGGTCCAAAATGGCTAAAACTAGCCCTTTTTGGTCTAAACCAGGGTTCAGTGATGCCATAATTGGCTTTTCTGCTGTCAGAGTGTTTTACACGACTTACAAGAGCAAGTTTTTCCTTTTGAGTAAGAGAATTGATGGTTATAAAAAAACTCTTCTTTGCCCCAATTTTCTCTTCATGTTAGAATTTTTTCCTTTTATAATTAGTTTAAACACTGTTAAACCAATCAATAAAAGATTCCAGCCACCCTTTTCAAATAATTTGAAACCTTTTTAACCACGTTAAAAAATCATTATAATCATTGTTTGTAACTCTTATAATCATTTTTACCCCTTGAACCACCCCATAAGTGAATTAAAGCATCTTTCATCACTGTTAACTTTGTCACTTTGTTTCCAAATTCACTCTGGTCACTTTTAGGTGTTTTTCCAATTTAATAATTGTTTTAAAGACTCTGCTCCTATATTAATTTCTTGGAGTTATTTGCTCAATTCATTCCAATTGAAATTTCACTTGAAGAAATTTCTTTTGTAGCCTTAAATTGTTTCTTGTAGAGTAGTTTTGGATAAAGGTTTATTGTTGGTATAACAATAAATATTTCTAATATTATTTTTTTATACTAATAAATTTAAAAACAATAAAATTGGTGTTTTTTCTCTTGGAAATTCTATTTCGTACTATTTTTACTCAATTTTTACCTCAAACAATTTTGAGGGCAGGAAAAGTACTTGATCTTTAATCAAAGTTTCATATCCACACCTTGAAATTTCTCATCCATAAATGGGTTGGTATTTACATAAAATCACATAATTATGCAATTATGATGATTTTAAATGAGGAAAAGTGATGCAATAATTGATAAAAGTGAATCAATTGGTTTATTAATTATTTGGTTTTTATTTATCACCTTTTAATGCCTCTGTGAGCTTTTAAAACCCAAAAGTAGACTATTGTTGCCTTTTTTCAATATTAATAATTATATCTCAGTAAAAGAGATGAAACAATAAGAAAGTATCAAAAATTAGCTATAAACAATCTCTCAGGTTTTTTATCTTTCAGATTAAAAAGAAATATGTTAAATAAAATATACTTACTATTTCCAATGGTGTTATACCTAGAATTTCCATACCTACTTTTTATTCTTTAAATCCACCATTACTCCATCCATTGTCCCTTTCATATATCTTCAAATGCTTTCTAGAAGTATTGATAATAATTCTATTTAACAATCTAATTTTTCTTCAAGAATTTTCGATAACTACTCTTGCAAAAGAGAATTATTTATTAAAATGATTTCCTTTTTTTCATAAGAAGTTTCAGCATGAAAATCACCTGTAATGAATTCTATTATAATAAGACTGCTTGCTGTTATAGCC
This sequence comes from Austropuccinia psidii, assembly GCA_023105745.1. Classification (NCBI taxonomy): domain Eukaryota; kingdom Fungi; phylum Basidiomycota; class Pucciniomycetes; order Pucciniales; family Sphaerophragmiaceae; genus Austropuccinia; species Austropuccinia psidii. Next base: position 34,877,865 of record JALGQZ010000005.1, on the reverse strand, counting down.
CCTATTAGTACATAACAAGTGTCAGAAATGATTATGCAATCATTTATTTATTTGTGGCTGTAATAATTGATATTATAAATTTTGAAAGAAAATTCAGCGTGCTCTTGGTTAATAGTAATATTATCAAGAGCTCGATAGACAGATCTTACTCATTAATTGGTTTCCCAATCTTTTCTCAGATGAACTTGGGATTAATTTCCATTCCAGAAACCCATGCTACTTCTAAATATGTGTTTTCAAGAATGAGGAAGATGATTTAATAGAATAATGAATCTTTCTCAAGAGTTAAAGCAGAAAAAATGGCCTTTATGAAGGATCTGGCTAGGTAATTGGGCCAATCTATGATAATTATTAATTTTACCCAGGTTTTTTAAACTATCTCTATGTAATTTCATTTTTTCAAAGTGCTGTATTGTTTCAGTTATTCTTAATACTATGATTTGTAATAAGCTGTCTAAATGTCATTCTACAAAATACATATGGTGTGATTGCAAAAAAGCGTTTTATACCATCCTTCATTCTGATATTTCCTATCCCTTTGTAAAACATATGAGTCTTTTTTGCAGTTATTGAGTCCTGAAAAAAGGAAACAAAATGGCTTCTGGGTGGGATTTTTGGTATTTTTTTGGGCTTAAGGTCAGTATTAGCTCCTATTAGCATATGAATTGTGTGATTTAAATAATAGTATATTATTCGTTGGAATCATGTGCATGAATCTAGGAATTCAACATTATATTCATGATGAATGCATTGCATGTTAAGCTGATATACCAAATTTATTTAAGAATGAGCTGAGAAGATGTCAAAAGTATTCATGGTAAGGATCATCCCAAATTAAAAAAGAACCTATCAATGGTATCCACATCACAAATTTTTTTCTCCATTATCTTAGAAAAATTCAGCAAAAACAACTTGTATACATCCATATAAGAGTGGACACAACAATTTTATAAAATTATTTATTCTGGAATGAATCTTTTCTTTCTTCATATTACAATGTATCTCACCCAAAATACACCTGGTAAGAGCGTATAAATAACTGATATTCAATTTTAAGGATTTTTCATAAGCAAGACATGTGGTTAAGGTTTAAGTCTTTCTTGATCTAAATTAAAATACTTCACCGCTTGAATTTCTATTAATGTTGAGAGACTCTGATATAATCTATTAATTAATTTTGAATGTGAGCTCCTGGTGATAAAAAATAATATGACTGCACCAGAGAAAAATTGGAGTTACTTTTAGGCAGGTACCTAAAATTCTTGTTTGATATTAATTGTATAAAATTTACCTTCCTTGTGATAGCAGGTGGCTTTGAAACGATAGTTTTACGTAGGAACTCTAAGAGAAATAAAGATAGATTAATAAACTTTGGTATAATTTGAGTTCTGCTTAGTTCATTCAGCTTATTAGCTTACCAAAGAGGTGACCCAAATAGCTAACAATATTGAAAAAATTAAGTGAAACAAATCTTAAGTCTGAAAATAACTTTGATTATATTCTCTTTGATAAAAATGAGAATTTCTTCTTTTAATAGTTAATCTTTTGTCTATAATTATAATTATAAAATATTTCACATAGCTCAAGATATATGTATTTATGCTAATAGGAATTTTAATAATTCTGTATGTTCCAATTTTTTTCAATAATTCAAGGACTAAAGTAGAAATATTACTTTTAGTTCTTGAAATAGGAATAAAATTAATACATAGTAATAAAAATATTCAAGATTTGGTACTTATCATAATCCTTTTAAGAAATTTTTGAATTCAAGAGACTTAACAGATATTTACTTATGAAAAAGAGCTTATAGATTTGTGGTAAAATATTTGTACCTTCTACTCTGAAGTAATTTGGAAAGTTATAGTTTTTTTGCAACCCCTTGAGAAGATTTTTCAATGAGGTTGAATTATTATTCAAATATGTAAATACTCCTGATGAGTGATAATCTCAATAGATGTTTCTCCATATTCTATTTATCTAATTTCATTAGATTTATCTTTGATATTTTAGTCTTGTAAATATGGGTATATTCATAATCCTGCTGGTATTCAAAATAAGGGAGTGAATAATTAATAAAATCCAGTTTTCAATCAAAACACCAATCCCATTTTTAATAGGATAATAGTGAAATTTTAAAATATGTATTTTTGTAGATTTTAGATGCTAAATAAATGGCATCATCAATTTCAGACAGGTACAGTGAGCAGATTCCAAAGAAAAAATACTTTTGTCTTTTTTAATTCTGAATTTTTCGGGTGGGAAGGAGATATGCGTTAGCTAATGTAGATATTGAGTCAAAAATATTCTAATTGTGTTATCGAAATCAGCCAAAACCAGAATTAGATGCAATTAATTTCTCATATAGTTTGTTAATTTTATTGTAAAAATCCATCACTCCCTGATTTGATGAGTAATAATAAAAAATCTAGAAGCACCATGAGCAAAGTGGCTACATCTGAAAGCAGGTTTTCCGTCTGAAAGATGTAATAGGAGTTATATAGGAAATACATCCTTCCCCAAATTAAAATTGAAGCTAAAAATAGAAGCTTTGGAAGAATTAAAAGCCACACCTGCAAGCCGCATTATTTCGATTTCAAACCCTGACTATAGTTTGGCTCTAATTGGTAATTTGGAATATCAAAAAATTCATCTATCAATAAATGATGTTTGCAAACCTTAGGTGAAATTTTCCATATCTGACCTCAATATCTCAAAATAACAACATAAGTATTTTAAATATCTTCAGTTTTAAGCACCAGTTCTTGCTTTTTTGAATGATGAAATATGTTTGGCCCATAGTTAGTCTATCAATCCAGAATTCTTCCTGTTGATACTAATATGAAATTAAACCAGAAGCTCACCAATGTCAGATAATAATTCCAATCCCACCTAGAAATCTTGGATGGTTTTTATTCCCTTACTCAAAATTTATGAGTATTTTCCTGGAGATATGAGTTTGTTTTTCTCCTTTTTAGTAAATATTTTATTCTGCATTTTTGTAGGTTATCCCATTAAGAGATATCTAAAGTTGATAATTTTTTTGTTTTAAGATAGTAATAGCCCTCCTTTTATGTTTCAAAAGAGCCTACAAGAAATACATGCTGTTATTGAGTGGGATATTTTATCTTAATATGAAGATAATCTCAAATAATATATTTTATTAAAGAATTTCATGCATATTTTTTTCAATAAACACTCATAAGAATATTGGTATAAAAAAATTTGTTAAAGATTGATTACACTAGCAGAATGAAGTTTCTAATCTCGAAACATAAGCTTATATCATAATTTGTGAGCTTCCCTGGCCATATATTAATGATATACTTATAATAAACTGTATTCTTATTTATTGTAGAAAAAATATTTTATGCTGAATTCTGGAATTATGAATTCAATTCCTCAATCACAAATGGATCTTAAAAAATATTATATTTAACAAATACCACTCCAGAGAAACTATTGGTTTCTTTTTTTGTATATATAATTTTCACAAAGGGAGTCAAATGAATATTTTTTGGTGATAATTGAAATTAGTATGGAATTTTTATTGTTGAAATTATGTTGCAAGATCAATAAATATTTACTCAAGAAGCTTGATATAGAAAATTGATTTTTAACTCATCAGCTCAATTAAGATATTTGGTCTCATTTACCTAAATTGAGAGTTCCCTGTATATAGTTCTAACAAGCCGTAATTCTTATTGTGAGAAATACATCCTCTTTTCATAATCTACAATAACCACATGGGAAATGAATATTAGTGTCATCAATTAATGTTTTTCAAAATATATTTGTATATAATTACTAAATATTAGGTTAATAATTTCTTTGTATTTATATTTATTTACTCAAAATAGCTTGTAAAATCATTATTAAGATCATAATCCTCAGTAAAAAATTCAATATAGAGATATGATAAATATTATGTGAAAAATTGAAGGGTTAAAGTAAGGAAAGTAATGCCATTTATAGTGAGAAATGGGACCCTGTGAGTTTTACAAAGTTTTATTTTCACTAATTTTCAAGTTCGGGCTTTAAAATTATTAAAAATTGCACTAATTCTCAAGGATTATTTCATTTTTAAAATCAGAATACTCATCAGTCATCTTCCCAGAAGAATAGAATTAGAGTAAATGTTATTAGCTTTCCAAGAAATGATGGGAAATTTGAATAGTGGGTTTTGGATCTAGATTTGGGTCCCAATCTCTTGTTAAGCTATGGTGATAGCTGGATGATAATTGGTCGAACAAAGTTCGTTGAAGCTTTGAGATGGAGTGATAAATTAAATTATTGAACAAAGATACTAAGGTATCTATGGTTTAAAGGAGGATTCCTTTGAAGGGATTCTGAATATTTTCAAAATTCCATTTTGGGATTAGTAGTAAGACAATGTGTACTGTATATAAAATAAAACAATCAGCTGCCTTTGGAGTTCCAAATGAAGGAATTCCCATCTTTTTGGGTATATGGGTTATCAATGATGGAATAATAATATTCTGGATAACTTAATGTAGAAATTCAAGCTCTTCTTTGGTTATGTTCAGGTTTTCTGGTTCTTAAATCACGGCTATTAATGGGAAAATATGTTTATTTGATAGTGAGATAGATGAGGTACTTCCTGGAAAAGAGCTCATTAATGTACACTTATTTTTTTGTGCCTGATGACTTCCGAAACTTACTGGGTGAATGATGAGATATTTCTTGGGAGAATAATAAAGCTTATCTTGGATTGATTCCTTTTTCCTTTCCTTTTACAGATGATTCCTTCAGTAATTTATAAGTAGAACCTTGTGATGAAGTCCATGATTACATTCTGAGTTGAGATAGTGATTGAGAGCGAGAGATTTCTAGACGGTTTGATACTGCTTGTTCGATGGTATGAACTATGGAGCTTTCCTTGTATATTTCTTTGTGTTTCGGAGATAGACTCGATCTCTGAATTTGTGACTCTGTCCATTCACGAATTCTCTCAGTATCACTATAGAATAACTCTGAAGCAAAAATCTTAGACTGTTTACTGCTTTTCAACCTGTATTTCTTTGGCTGTACCAGGCTTCTAATCCATTTAAGTATCTTTCCTTTTGAGCTTTGAGGAATTTGAGCGTGATGTTCCAAGTGATAAAATATGCATGTTTTTTGATTTTTTGATTCTTTTGATAATGATAATTCTCCAGCGTTTTGAATTTTGAGATATGTTAGACCATAATCCATCAGCAGACCCAATAGAAGAGTATTCTTAAAATCTATGGTGACAATTTTTGAATGGTTAAAGTAAGGCAGCTCTCCCAATATAGTATAATTAGAGCCATTCTCTTCAGAAAGTTTCCTCCTTTTGGTGGTTGTAATTAATTGAAGCCATTGAATGGCTCCTGACCCATGCTTATCTCTATCCCTCTGGGCCCAAAAGTGTTTTTTTGGTTATTTTCAATATCTTTAATTAGGAGGTTGCAATGTGCACAAAATCAATTTTCCAAATGAGATTAAAGACCTCCAATCTTTCACAAGGCTGGGATATCTCCAATTAATAATAAAATTGTGGCCTTGATCAGGCGTCCATTGGGGAAGCTAGCTGTTTGAGTAAAGTGAAAACCTGTCCAGAGCTCCTGGAGCTGGGGAAAAAATGGCTTCAGTAAGTTGTTTAATTGATCTGAAGCATCTTCTTTGGGTGTTGGATTGAATCCATAGAGAAATGTTTTTGATATTGATACTGTTTTTCTGGAGGGAGGTCGAAGAAAATAGAAGATAAAACACCTAGTGAAGTACTCTTTGAGCCATGGGAATTTTCCCAGTAAATATATAAGCCAAAAAATGGGTTCCCTGTATTATCAGTAAGCTTGAATCCTGTATTGTCTAAGTTCTTCAAACATGGCCATCTGATATATCTTAAAACCCTTCTCCATTCCCATGGGGAGATTTCAGGGGTTAATCCAAGTCATTTTCAAACACTTAGAGTGAGAGATTGTTGAGATACATTTCTTCAAAGATTGACAGTGAAATTATTTTTGGGATTGTGTTTTTTGGTATTTATATTTATACTGAGAAAGAAAGTGGTGCATTGTTTTTGGTGTCCATATTGTCCAACAATTTGTTGTATACAACAATGGAGGTTTGAGTATTCATGAGGGTTATTTCCAAAGAGTGACTTTTTTCTAAATCTGAATGGATATAAAAACAGATTGGACAACATATATGGACTTTTAATTCACTAAGAAATTTAAATCTTCTTTTGAGAGTTTTCAGCTTTTTGGAATTTCACAGCTTAAATAAGATGTTTTTTGTAATTTGGAACTTGCTTTGATCTTCTTTTGCTCCAATATTAGGCTTTTCTCACAATATTTTTCACTAATATCCTTGTGGATATTGTCATGCAAAATTTTAATTGTGGCTAAAATTACTGTTGGATAATGAAAGAGGGAGGAGGGTAGTGGCCTACTGATAGAATTGTAAATTTTGTGGATGGTTTGGGGGGGATTTGCATTTTCCAATGGATTTATAAAAATTTTAGATGTTTTTTTGGCCAAATTTAGTATTTTTGAGATCTATATAAAGCTGTCAAATTCATCATTAGAATGTATTTGTAGTCAAAATATTGGAATCAGAGACTTTGATGAATTGTTTAAATAAGATTCAATCAAACTATTTTCCGAGCTGTTTGTCTGAGAGAAAGCTAAATCTCTCTGGGTTAGATAGGCTATGGATGGAGTCTGGAATATATAATATATGAATATTGAAGAATTTTCGAGATCATGAAATGGAAACATTTATTGAGGCACTCTCTCAACTCACTGGGATTGTTTCACAAATGATCTCCTGATGTGTTTCATGGGTCCTTTTAGATCCTCAAACTCCTTGATATTGGATTTCGCCAATTCGCCAAACTTTCAAGATGCAACTGGTCCATTTGAAAAAATATGTGTTTCCCACCTTCTGATGAGATATAGTGGCCACTTTCTATTCCAATGCAAGTATTCTAAGTATTTTTTGTATGGTTATGAGATAAAAACATCTTTTTGTAAGTACTTTTGATAAAAGAATTATTAATCTGATTGGGTTTGTCTTATCTCAAAATTTGTGGTAATCTAATTATCAGCAATATAAAGAAAGTGATTAATTTTTTTGATAAGAGTGTCTATGAAAGGGTAAATTGAACTCATATTTCCCTTTATAAAAAATTTGGATATTAAGTGATATTACGTTTCAACAAATGTATTTATATTTCACTTGGCATTCTTACATTTAACAGACTTTCTACAACATATATTTGTATTTCTTTCGTTTAAAATTTTGGATATATCATATCTGTTCCAGTTCATTATTAAAATACATTGAGTAAAATTACTTATTTCTCAGTATTATTCAGGTAGAATAAATTTTATTTATTGGATTTGAAGAATCTGAGCTCTAATCTGGAATCAAGATACTTTATCCCAGGTTTAAGGCCTACCTCATGGGTAATAACTTTCTCATTTTAATTAGATTTTATGGGCTGGAATTTTTGAATTAAAAAATTGTTTGAAAATTATTAAAATTTTAGACTATTTATCTCTTGAAATCAGCTTGTCATTTGAAGCCAAAAAGGGTATAAGTAGGAATTGGGAGAAGTAGACAGCTTTTTTATAAAATAATTTTCAAGAAAAAGACTGTAAATATTACCTCCTGGTAAAAATTATTGACTAATATAGTTTTAAGGATTTTTGATCTCTGCATGAAGGATTACTGGGTAAAATTTGGCCCCCTAGTCATAGCTCTCAAATGTTCAATTGCAGGGGAGAGATATACTGACTCTTGAAGCTTCATTACCCTTTTTTCCACGTTTGTGAGTGATTACAAATCATCAGGTGCAACCCAATTTGATGAGATTTTATTTGGCTTATTTCTAAATCCTGCAGCTTTGGCAACAGGAGGGTTTGGTGTAAGCTGCTGGATTTTTTGTCATTAAATTCCCTTTTGGCTCTTGGGGTTCTTGCGAGCAGTTGGAAAATTTTATAAATTTTATTTGAACTCCAGGACATTGAGTGAAGTGGCTGACAATGAGATTATGGCTTCACATCAGACATCATTCCATAAACCAGAATGAGTGCTGCTATACTTGGGTGATCATTTATAATAAGTTCTCAAGAAAATTCCTGGCGAGTTTTCTTTCTTTGTTCTATGTTTTGAACTATAATCAGTTAACTCAGATTTATGATATATATCAATAATTTGGTGCATGAAAAAGTACACTACCTTTTACTTTGAATTTCTCAAAATTCCGGTTTGGCTACTTGGTTGATTCCATCAATTCCGTTGGGATTTGATTCTTCCAAATGGTTTTCCTTTCAAGAAGCTATCTATCAAAAATTTAAATTCTGTTGGCTTGGCTATTTATGGACTCTTCAATTTGATAATTTTGAGTCCCACCATGCTGATGAAATAGCCATCAAGCATGGATTAAAACATCTGTTGTGGATGTGTTCCAGGGTGATTAAGGAGGAGAATTCCAAGAAAATGTAAATCAGGGGAACTTACGCTTTTTCGATAGGGAATTTACATAAGAAAGCTATTCTTGACTGTGGGGATTTATTTCTTGCACTGGGGAGGTTACAAATGAGTATTGACTAGGAGGAGGAAGGATTTGGTTGATTTCTTTCAAAGGGACGTTTTGAATAAAATACTTTTCATTTTCAATCATATTTCCGAATGCACTTTCTTAAGACTCCAAAGATCCTTGCATATGGACTTGGTATTTATGCTTACAGGCTGAAAAGTGGTGTTTGAAATTTTCAAGCTATTCTTCAGTTGGGCGTTGAGGAAGTAAAAATGAAGGTTCTTGAATTCCTAACATAGCCTTCACCAAGTCTAAAGTTGCTCTTTCCAGGTCTGTCTTTTCAGATGTATTACCTTAATTTATTGTCTGTATTGTAAGACTTTGAGATATTTGCGAATTAGTCATTGTTTCTTCCTGTTTGTGATATGGATAAAGCAACACATTGGCAGCAGCATTATATGAGTTTTTATTTTCTAAGGGAAGAGGAATTTTTGATGGGTTGGTAGAAGTCCCTTGAGCTAAACCATGATATTTGAATAAGATAGATATAATATTTTAATAAGCTCATTTATTAATCATTGAATGATGAGAATAAAAAAAGTGAAAAAACTCTCACCCTTTGAGTGTGGTAAACCTTCCGTTTTGATAAATAGTTCTTTGAGTAAAATGGGACTTAAGGAATAAAATAAAATAATTTGAGATAAGAGTCAAAAAAAATCAAACCCAAAGAGATTACTTAATAAATGGAGTTTTTCTAGCTTTTATTTTGGATTTTATGATATTATTTTAATTATTTGAATTCTTTATGAAGATATTTCTGTTATATATTTATTGATGAAACTGAAAGTGTTGTTGATTTTCTGTGCAAGTGATTTTTGAGGAAGGAAATAATAAATTTAAGGTGAAGATGATTTGAGTGGAAAGGTGAATTCTGAATTCTGCTAATATTTATTTCTGCAAAAAACCTGGAGGGGATTTGAAATTAATACTTTGTTCTGATTATGAAAGGGATTAGAATCATATTTCTTGGGGTGGAACTATATACATGGCACGATAATTTTACATGAAATTAGGTTAAATAAAACTCTGTAATCTACAAAAATGGGTTTTGTAAAAACGATTCAGAAATTTGAACATGTAATGTGAATATAAATCTCACATTCTGAGTAAGTACACTTTGAACTCAATTTAATTTTATGAACGTTGAAGTGGAATAAAAAATTGTAATTGGTCAAATAAGCTCCAAATCATTATTACTGTTGAATTTGTATATATAACTTATATATGAAGTGACAACTTGGTGAGAATTGGTAAATGAA
>JALGQZ010000005.1:34863254-34867516 GCA_023105745.1 Austropuccinia psidii | reverse complement strand
GATAAAGAGATTTGAGTCTTCTGGTTTTTTTGAGAAATCCTTCATAAGGTTCTTTATCTGTAAAGTATCTGCCACTCTCAAAATAGATTGTTTTTTGTCAAATCCAAGTACCATTGCTGTAATTTTGTATTATTTTGTTTCTCCACAATTACCAGCTTTTCCTGCGATGTATCTCTTTCATTTCAGTGTAACATATATTCTTATGTCCTCTGAATGAGGTGTTGAGTCTTGTGGTGATCCAGTAGTGTGGTATCTTTGGGACATAAGCAAAAGGTCCATAAATATAATCAATGAGCTCCCTGTGATCATATTCTTCAATGGCTGAGATTTTAGACCAATTACCACTTCAGGTGATTGATTTAATGCTTGTTTCTCAGAGTAACTGAGAACTTCACCATTTTGGTAAGTAGACTCAGACCTTAACCTTGGATGCTGGTATTCTTGAAACTGGGTTTCTGATTCTTCCTCCTCTTTTGCTTTTTTGGATTTGTTGATGGGTTTATCACCTTGAGTTTTTTGGGGGAAGAACTTATCTTCTTGTTCTTTTTTTCATACAGGTGATAAACTTCTTTTCCAATGTTGTCCTGCTGCTTCTGAACATTTCTCAAGTACCTCCTCAGTGTCTTTTGTTCCTCTAGTATTGAGTTTGACTGTCTATTCTAGTATTGAGTTTGACTGTCTATCGTTTTTTTTTAAATTCTGCCCAAATTTTTGCTAAAGAATCTTCTCATGTTGGAACATATGAAACTAATAGCTCTGGAATCATTGGTTTCATAATTATGAGGTGGAATTTTATCATCAATAGGCATAAGCTGAGGATCAATTGCTTATGTGCTAGCAAAACTATTTGTGGGTACAGTAAATTTTTGTTTTGGGTACCTCTTGGACTAATTTAATCAAAGGATCTGATTATTTCTTCTCCTTTCTGGAAAAATTCATTTCTTCTGTTTGGTCTCCATGTCCTCTGATGGAACTTACCAGGGATTACTGGAGAGTCCTGGAGGAATTTATCATTGGCTTTCAATTCCTGTAGCTTCTGGAATGTTGTAGGTAATGTAGACTTTCTTCCTCCATGCCTTGGTGTCCCTCAATCAGATTTGAATCTTCCATATGCCAAGAGTTCTCTATGTATTTGATTACCGCCTGAGTTCCTCTGATTTAGGCTTCTCTCTCTTCTTGGAGCAGGAGATATCTGTTGAGATTCCAACTGTTCATCCCTTTCAGAATCTTTTGGCAAGTCATTAGATTGAGTAAGATTTCCCAGCTCATTATTCCAATTGCTATCCATGATTCTGTCATGATGAATTTTTTTTCCATACTACATGTTAAAATGTCTTTCAGGAGTAGATTAATATGAGTGAATTTCCCTGAATCTGTCCAATCTTTTGGTTTCACTTGGTTGAATTTGGTTTTTCATGGGACTTTGAGAAGGAGTTTCCTAATGGTAAGTCCCTTGCAGGTCATTTTATCCAGAAGTTGGTTGTCTTCTTCCTCTTCTATTTCTCCCTTTCCAGATTTCAGGCTTATTTTTTTGGGTATCCAAGATATCTGAGAAATGGGGGTACCAATTTGAAAAATGACAAAAGACAAAAATACTGTAATTTTTGAAAGTTTATTTATCTGTGGAAGGCCCTTTGGACAAATTTTTTCTTTGTGCTCTTTGGAAATTCACCTTTGAAGTTTACAAGTGCGTTAAACACTTTTAATGTATTTTCAACTTGTCTTTTTGATTTAACCTCTTTGATTGACAGATAGATTTTTCTGTGATTGTGTCTCAAGTGGAATTTTTCTTTTTCTTCCTGAAAAAAACTATAGAAAATCCATAATTCAATTTGAATAAACAAAATTTTCAATCTTTTACTGTTATTTCTTCTGTTTTTAGTTTTATTTTTTTTGTATTCTTGTTTTTTGGAAGAGTTTATTTATTAATTTCTTAAGAAATGACAGTTACAAAGATATTTTCTTTGCTTATTTCTATAGCTAAAATATTTGAGAAAAAAATTGTATTTTATTTAATTAAACTTTTATTCCAAAAATAAGTTATTCACCTGTTGAAATTGAGAAACAAGACTTCAAAAGTTGAATTTCCAGATTTTTTTTCCCTTTGAAAGAAAGATAAGTTCAATATCTTAGTTTTAAAATAATTTCTTTCTATAAGTGTGTTGGTGTTTTTTGTTTTATTTAATTATTTATCAAATAAAACAAAATTGATTAGGTTTATCCTAAATTTGAGTTAGAAAATATTTTTTACAACAATATTGAATGAAAATATCAAAGAATGAGAATGATAGTAAACTTATTGTTCAAATATTTAGTGTTTTGTTTCAACAAATATTATGATTTCATTTAATTTTTACACAATTTGGTAAAAAGATGATACTTTTTTCATTTAAATACACTATTTTTTTATAAAAATTATCTTGAATCATTGATAATAATGACTTATTATTGTTAATTTCCATTCATTCTTTTGATTTGTTAAAAAGAGCATTTTCAATAAATATTTCCCTCAACTTTAGTAAAAAAAGATTTAAATTCAATAATATGCAACTTGAATATTGAAGAATCGCAATAATAATAAGTCTATTATTTAAATATTTATGGTTGATTTGCAATAAATATTATTATTTCAATTAATTTTTGCAGAAATTCATCAAAAATAATATTTTTTTATTTAAATATACTACATGTATATGAAGATAACTTTTAATTATTAATAATAATGACTTCTTATGATTAATTTTCGTGAAAATTGCAATTTAAAGCTTCAAAGAGTATATATACTCAAATAAACAAAAACATATTACATAACATATTTTTGAAAAATATATGTATTATTTTTTATAATAAAAACTCTAAAAATTAGGATAATTCTGAAAAAACAATCCAAATTTGGCTTAATGGTATAGTAAAATACCTTCAAAAAGATTTCAAAGAGTCAAAAAACACCAAAATAGGTTTATAATAGGTTAAACGCATCCCCAAACTCCCAAATCTTCAAGGTGAGTTCATGTAGTATCTTGAAAACAGTAAATACAAGCTATCACCATGACTGTGACACAATAAAAATAGCTTTAAATATAGCTTAAAGGTTCTATGGTTATATGATGACAGTGGTAATAAATCTACTGGAAACCTTGGTTTCAATGATTTAATATAAATTTATTGTAAAAATAACTATAATATTTCATTAATTTAATTATATCAATATGTTCCTAAGAGTACTACTGGTATAAGACAGTTTTACTATGTAAGGATTCTAATTCATCATGATGATGGGATTTTCAAATGAGGAAAAGCCTGCTTTTATCCCTTTTGGGGACTGTGGAGGCTTGCAAGCTCTTCAAACGTCTTAAGAGTGAAAATTGGATTGTGGTTCTGTACCATCAATTCTGACATCATCATAGTCAGAATTGTGATTTTGAGACCACAAATGATCATTCTGTATCAATAAAGGGTAAAAAAACTCTTCACAGGCCATTTTGGAACTGTTATGACGTGTTAAGAATGCTTTTTTGACTAGCATTAGACATTTGGGCAAGGTTTAAGTATCAAGCCAGTATTGGTTAAAAACCCTCCAACCCAGATATCTCAGTCGTTTTTTAACATATCAAGAATTCAAGGAAATTCAATTGAAAGGCTTGATGGGCTCTTCAAAAAAAATTGCAGACGTTATAAGGGTTTCTACTCCTTTTGATGTATTTTGGTCCATCAGCATATGGCTTGTTAAGCTTCTAAGCCAGATATTGCTGTCAACTTAGAAGATATAATACTTTGAATGATACAGAATTGTAAGGCTTTATAATCTCTACAATCTTTTGCACTTCACTGTAAATCTGCATGAATATATGGAAAACATACAGGGGTTCTTTATATTGTTGTTTTCAGAAAGCCTGTCTTTGGTTTGTGAAACCTTTGATCTAAGATCTATCTGAAGGTTTTAAAGATATAGGGCTAAGGGCTATTTCAAATTAAAGCTCTCACTAAGATATTCAATTTTTGCTGTACTTTTGTACAGTCTTGTATAAGCCCTCTTGGACTTTTGAGGGGCTCTTAATGACTAAAGGTGGTATGATGGTATCTACTGAAGTAGAAATCCTATGGAGGGATGGATGGTACCACTGGATATCTCTCCTTGAGAGATTCAAAAAATACCATTTTGTTGGCCTTTGAATTAAATATTTATAAGATAGATGAGAAGTGAAAATAAGGGTTTTGCTTATTTGGTATTATCTTTGAAAGGGCATATTTTTGTCCTTTTT
>JALGQZ010000005.1:34838254-34858254 GCA_023105745.1 Austropuccinia psidii | reverse complement strand
TTATAAGAAAACTTTTTTTTATTTTTATTTTCATGATAATAGTTTAGTAAATTTACAATTTGATGTGGACCACTGTTAACTACTGTTATATATAACAGCTACCAAAACTAGGATAATACATTATGGATGAGGGGATATCCCTCAGATAAAATATTAAGAAGTTTAATTTCTGATTTTCAACCTCCCAAGTGGGCTGGGGAAAAAGAATTGGAAGTGGGAGAGAGGCATTCTATTTATAGGTTTTGGGCCCTTGATAGGTGTCAAAAAAAGGGGACTTGAAGTTTTTCAAATCTCCAATTTGGATTTTTATCATGTGACCTGTATTATGAGATATATTTTGGTGGTGTTGAATCATGTGACCTGTATTAGAATTCAGCTCTGGGTTTTTTCAGGATACTTTAGCTTTTTTTCCATGGAAAATGAGTAAAATTGATGTTGGGTGCTGTTGAGTCAATTGAGTTTTAGGATCCCTTATCCTCTGATGATTGCTAATCAATTCAATTGATGGATATTCATTGGATGACTAATTGATTCAATTGATGACTAATCAATTCAATTGATGACCAATCAATTCAATTGATGACTAATCAATTCAATTGATGACTAATCAATTCAATTGATGACTAATCAATTCAATTGATGACTAATCAATTCAATTGATGACTAATCAATTCAATTGATGACTAATCAATTCAATTGATGACTAATCAATTCAATTGATGACTAATCAATTCAATTGATGACTAATCAATTCAATTGATGACTAATCAATTCAATTGATGACTAATCAATTCAATTGATGACTAATCAATTCAATTGATGACTAATGAATTCAATTGATGACTAATGAATTCCATTGATGACTAATGAATTCCATTGATGACTAATCAATTCAATTGATGACTAATCAATTCAATTGATGACTAATCAATTCAATTGATGACTAGTCAATTCAATTGATGACTAATCAATTCAATTGATGACTAATCAATTCAATTGATGACTAATCAATTCAATTGATGACTAATCAATTCAATTGATGACTAATCAATTCAATTGATGACTAATCAATTCAATTGATGACTAATCAATTCAATTGATGACTAATCAATTCAATTGATGACTAATCAATTCAATTGATGACTAATCAATTCAATTGATGACTAATCAATTCAATTGATGACTAATCAATTCAATTGATGACTAATCAATTCAATTGATGACTAATCAATTCAATTGATGACTAATCAATTCAATTGATGACTAATCAATTCAATTGATGACTAATCAATTCAATTGATGACTAATCAATTCAATTGATGACTAATCAATTCAATTGATGACTAATCAATTCAATTGATGACTAATCAATTCAATTGATGACTAATCAATTCAATTGATGACCAATCAATTCAATTGATGACCAATCAATTCAATTGATGACCAATCAATTCAATTGATGACCAATCAATTCAATTGATGACTAATCAATTCAATTGATGACTAATCAATTCAATTGATGACTAATCAATTCAATTGATGACTAATCAATTCAATTGATGACTAATCAATTCAATTGATGACTAATCAATTCAATTGATGACTAATCAATTCAATTGATGACTAATCAATTCAATTGATGACTAATCAATTCAATTGATGACTAATCAATTCAATTGATGACTAATCAATTCAATTGATGACTAATCAATTCAATTGATGACTAATCAGTTCAATTGATGACTAATCAATTCAATTGATGACTAATCAATTCAATTGATGACTAATCAGTTCAATTAATGACTAATCCATTCAATTGATCACTAATCAATTAAATTGATGACTTTTTAATCAAATTTATGATTAATCGATTCAATAGATTACCAATATTGATTTTATCTCCTTCATTCTTATGTAATCCTCATTTTTAAGATGTGTATAATTTTATTTTTCCATTGTGAATAATTAATTTTGATTTATTCAATTTCCCTACTTTAGATATTCACTTGTTATCTTCATACTAATAAATATTACACTTCTGTTCCCCATTAATGGCCCCTTGCTTATTGAGTTAACCTGTTCCCAAAAACCAAACAAATCATTCATCCTAGAATACTATGATCATCTTCAATAAAAATGGGGCATACACACCTCATACCCCATTTGAAACTTACTTTAAATTTATTTATCTTTACCTGAATTAACTATGATAAATTCTTGATACCTTATTTCCCCTTTTTCTTTCAGATATCAAGCCCCAACTGCGCTAACTCATCACTAACTTCTTTCAATTAATTTAGATTATCCTTTCCTTATAATGTGACCACTATTAAACTATAACTTTTCAATAAAATTTCATTTCATGTATTATCATTATAAGTCATACCCTTTTTGCTGAAGTAATATTTTACTACCCACTTAAGATGTCAAAAAACTTATAATCAAAATAAATATAAAGGAATGGAAAATGGTGATCATTTTGGGTAAACCAATCCTTCACAATTTGTGGTGTTGGATGGTACAGTGAGGTGTCACATTATGAGTAACAGTTTATTTATCAGATTATAAGCTGATTAGATTGTAATTGTTATTAAATTAAGGCTTCATACTCTTAGGTCAAAGACAAAAAGTTCCTTAACTTAAATAAACATTTTTTCAAAGCCAAAAAAATTGAATTTATGCTCCTTTAAGCCAAAATGGGCTAGGAATACAACAACTCCCTCTATATCCATAATTGATCATGTCAGCTTCCCTGAAGGAATAAAAGGAGACTTAAAATCACTGTTTTTGTCCATCATCATCATCATTCAATAAAGGAAATTAGATATTTAAACAGGTAAAGTCTTATTAAATAGAAAGTCTTATTATTATAAGTAATTCTTATGTTATTTTTCTCTTTATTATTGTAAATAAAGCATTGAAATCATAGAATTTGGATTATAGTGTTGTAATAATCAATAATCAATTTTTTCTTATAAAATTGTTGTCTTAAATATCTTTTGAAATCCATAAATTCCTTTACAAACTGCAAGATCCTATCTTATCATAAAAAAGTTTTTTTCATTCCTTTAAAATATTGATTTTTGGAATTACTTTCACTTATAAAAATTATTCAATACTATAGATTTTGTTGTTTTACTCATTGTAACATATAAATATTACAAGAAAGTTTCTTCTGAATATTCTTTATTTTTTTATCTAGTACTAGTTGTTCTCATAGAATTACTCTATAAGAATTATCTCTGCAGAGGGTGTGTGAAAATTTATTCTATAAATAATGTTCTTAGGGATTTGGTGAAAGCAAGTAAGCCCTCATGTATTTTCACTAAAAGCTCAAGTGTCTTGGCCATTAATTTCTAAAAACAAATAAAGGTTTCCCTGGACCCATTTTCAGCTAAAATGGAAAAAAATCTTCCAAACCCCCAAAGAAATTCCCTCACCAATTTGTTTCACACTTTCTTTCACATTTGAACTCAAACAATCCACATTATCACTCCAAAACAAGTTTTTTTAAAAAAACAGCATCACAATCCTATTTGAAAAAGCTGCTATTCTTCCTTTTCTCCACAATTACTGCATTTTCCTCCAAGCCTCCAAAATTCAAATTTTTTACCTCCCCTCATCTATTAATCTCACATTTCAGCAAATTTGTCTCACAATTACCTACTTTATTTAACTTTTCACACCTTCTGTCCCCTTTTTTTCATATTTAAAAAGGTTCTTTCCTCATTCCAAGTCCCCAAATTCTCCCTTTTTTAAGTTTATACAGCTTCAACCCCACACTGAGGGTAAATTTCAGACCCTTGTGCTTCTTTGGAGGAATTTTCATAATTTTCTCAGGGAACAGGGGTATGCTGTGTCCACCTTGAGGTTCAATATGACCCACAACCAGATTGAAATAGGTTGTGACAGTTTGGGGACCCCAAATTCCCACAAAGTCTCCTCCAAAACAGTCATTTAAAGAAGGATTGACTGTCTATTTAGACTTTATTCAAGAAAATATGCCAATAGTACCACGTGGACTCTTAAGGTAAAAAATCCTGAACACAGCAATGACACTCCTGAGAATATCATTGCACATCCTGATTTCAGAAAATTAAATGCAGAAGAAAAATTTCAAATCTCTCAAATGTAAAAATCACTTCTCACTCTAAGGCAAGCTCAGGCCCAATTCTGAAGCCAGAGGGAGTCTTACAGACCTATAATCCTTAAATACATTTGAAACTAATACAAACTGAAAGGCAGAAGAAATATTGATGCTCTTATTGACACCCTCAAAGAATAAGACTTTGTGTGTTCCTCTGCAAGGGATACCTAGGAATGCAGTACCTCCTTGTTTTACACTGAGCCCCTTGCCATAAAATTCCTTCATGGCTTTCCTCATATGATTCTTACAGAGTGTACTTATGAAACTAATAATTACAAAATGCCCCTTTTTTCATATTTTTGGATTCAGATCAACAAATCAGACCTTCTCTGGGCTTCAAGTTTTATTAAGGATGAAACTTAACCTTCATATACTTGGGAGGCGAATCAATACATAGAGAAGTTCCTCAACAACACCAATATTGTTCCCCCCCAGTTAGTGTTACTGACAGGGATTTCATCTTGAAGAATTCTTGTAACAATCTCTTCCCAAGCTCAAAAGTCATGATATGTATTTGTCACATAAATAATTAGTGTTTATTGAATGAAGAAAATTGGTTATGAAACTTATTTTGAAGCTTTTATGAGCCTTGGGAATCAATTAACTTATATCTTTCACTTTTGTTCATTTTATTGTGTTTATTGATAAATGTGGGATTTATACCTCAAGCTATTTATTCATCAACTGAAAATTCTTTCAAATATAACTGGAAGGAGCTTGAAAAACAATTCAAAAATACTGAAGTGTTTCAATAGTTGGAAGAAACATGGCTTCCTATGAATTATTATTATCTTCCAGCCTGGACAAACTACCATCATCACCTGGGCATGGGCTCCACCTCAAGAGTTAAAGGTGCCCATGCCATGGTTAAACTTTGGCTCCAAAAGTCCACTGGCACTCTCCTGGTGGTTTTTAGGGCCCTTCACCAGGATTTTGAGAAACAATTTATTAAAATCATCAACAGAATATCAAAAAAATATTCCATGTCAGAAATTTCCCTCCATACCTCTGTGAGTTCAATGCCCTTTTGATGGCCTTTGAAAATTTCAAACCAGAAAGCTCCCCCCAATTAATAATGCACCAACAAATACAGCAATTAACAAGGCATGCCTTGCAAGGGGAAGACCCAA
This sequence comes from Austropuccinia psidii, assembly GCA_023105745.1. NCBI lineage: Eukaryota > Fungi > Basidiomycota > Pucciniomycetes > Pucciniales > Sphaerophragmiaceae > Austropuccinia > Austropuccinia psidii. The sequence goes on along the minus strand of JALGQZ010000005.1, from coordinate 34,852,977 downwards.
CAGGAATTTCCCAAGCTCCAAAGGCTCCATACTCAGTGGCATTTGAATTTACCTGTGAGGAATGTTTCATCTCCACTTTCTTAGTTTTTTCACATTAACTTATTTGACTTGTTATATTCTTCTTAAATTGGTTATCAAGGTGCTGATCTTTCCACATACCAATGGCAGGAATAACCTCAATTCTTCAGCATTTTAAAGATGTTTTGACTGGAAAGTCCCTTATGATCAAATTCCCAAGAGTCTAGAGGATTACAAATATTATTAAAACTCACTAGAATAAAAAAATATTTGTGAAAGACCTTAAGGGGCCAAAAATAAAAATAAAAAAATCCCTCAAGAGTTTAAATCATTGAAAGTCAATCCAAGAGAGGAGGAATACCCCTGTCACATTGATGGCAGAAACCATCAACAAGCACTCGAGCTCTCCACTCAGAGTCATGTCAGAACAGGTAGTCCCCCACTGCCACCATGACTAGACCCTAGGCTGCTTGATTGTGCAATCAACACAACTGAGCAGAAAAGGCTACAAGATCAAGGTTTAATTTTCTTGATCTTTTTCTTGTATTATAGGTCACAGTTCCACCATCTGTGACAGTACCCCCGGGGTAGGAAGCACTGCATCCCTAAGTACACTAACACAGATTTGCAAACCTGCTCTCAATCAGGGGCATCAGCTACACAACAGGCCAGTATAAGGAGCCATAAGGGTTGTTCGGTCATCACTCCCAAGCCCTTTCTGCCAACAGGTTTGAAACCCCCAAATATTGCAATGTGTCATTCCTCACAATTATGAAATCCACCCATGACAGTAAACCTTGATCTTCTGTCACATTGATGCCAGAAACCATCAACAAGCACTTGAGCTCTCCACTCAGGGTCATGTTAGAGCAGGTGGTCCCCCACCACCACCATGACTAGACCCTAGGTTGCTTGATTGCACAGTCAACACAACTGAGCAGAAAAGGCTACAAGATCAAGGTTGAATTTCCTTGATCTTTTTCTGGTACTATAGGTCACAGTTCCACAATCTGTGACAACCCCCATCAAAAGTGAGCAGCAAAACAACTTCAAGATCAAAGTCAATCCCCCCTCAAATTATGGAGGTGTATTCATCTGAAGATTCTGAGGCCTAATTCTTCAGCTCAATCACCACATCAGGCTCACTACCTTAAGAAGCTGAATTGAATCAATATTAAAAAGCAGGAATCACCTTCAGAAGGTCCAGAAAATTGGCCAAGAGTAGCAGAAACTAACAAAGAAAGTCCCACAATCCTGAAAAACCTTTGCAGACATATTATGAAATTTACTTAACCTGTGATCATTTCCAAAAAATTATCACACAAATGATGAAATATTAAAGCTGTTTGTGAGTTCTTTGATTCTTTTTAATGTGGAAAATCTCATTTATTTTGATATTTATTAATTTTTGAAGACCTTTTTTTAGGTACCTGGCTCAGAAGACTTTGCAAAATTTATTTTCAAATAAACATTCAAGCCCATCAATGTACAGGGTCAGGGAAACTGAGTCTACAGAGACGTATCCAATTATATTTACAAGACTCAAGATCAATAGAATTATGTTAAAGGTTATGTTGCTGAGATAATCAAAAGAAATAAAGACCTTTACGAAGCCATGAACAATTTTGTATTCTCAGTGTACTCTGGAGTGGACAGAACTGAGTGAGATGAAGATGTTGTCCAGGCTCTAAAGAGAACGTGGATTTCCATGCCTGATATGGGGAGCCAATTGCAAAAAGTATCAAAGACCAGTTTTCTTTATTTTGACAGTCCAGGATTTCTCTTTTTTCCCTTACTTCTGTCCTCCAAGTGAAAATACACCCATTTTGATCTATTTTTTGGATAGCTTCTCTCATTTTGTTCCATTGTATATTATTATTTATACACTTAACCCTGCCCCCCCCATTACTGTGAATTGGTGATTTCATGTCCATCCACAAGCCCTAGGTGTGCATATAGATTCAAGAAACACAGGATGTTATATTTATCCAGTTTTCCTCCCCCCTCAGAAAAACACCACTATTTTAGAGGTTGATTCATATTGATGCTTTTGGGACTTACATTCCATTACAAATATCCCCCTCCTAAGTCATATTTATTGCTTATATCCTACCTAAGTCTCCTTTTTATCAGACTTATGCCACTTTTTTACCTAAAACTAGTCATATGTCACAGGGGCTCTTGGACAGAAAAAAAAGAGTGGCCTGGCACTCAGCAATCAGGGAACTCACTTGGAAGACTCCAAAAGAATAAAGAAAATAAAAATAAAGAATTGAATTTCTCTAAGAAGAATGCAAGTACAAAGATGAGATGCAATAAGAGAAATGAGAAGCCAAATGGCCAAAGAGCCAACCAAGTAAGTCCTTAATCACTGTTTCAACCTACCAAAATGAATAATGGAATTAGTAAGGATATGACCACCAAATATCCATTGTTAATCACTCACTGTAATCTTATTTTAAGCTTAACAGTTATATAAGTGATAAAACTGGTGAATACTATTAGATGATAAATAATACTAATAAAATCCACAAATTTTAGGCTTCTGCCAAGCCTATGATGTCATCAAGCTTAGATTTATAGTGATTACTCTAAATAATGGCGTAATAATAAGATAAGATGGTTTTATCATGACGTAATCATCACTAAAGCTTAAAATACTGATTATTTCCAGTGGATACCATCATTACACGTCTACTAGAAGCCCACTGGACTCTAGAAAGGAGGTATTTGCTATAAATAGAGCTCTTTTTACTCTATTTTCCCCTCAGATTCATCAAAACATTAAAACAATTAAACCAATGGTAAAATCTTTATTCTATATATATAAATATTTCATATTAGTATAGACCAAAGATAATCTTCATTATAATAATCATTTCTTTTGAATTGATTAATTCAATTTTTCTGCTGTTTTCTTGTATTTCTCTTAAAAATCTCAAATCCACATAAAATCAAGAAAATTTGTAATTTCTCTTAATTTTTATTGTAAATACAATTTAAATAAGTTTTATTTATATTATTTGGCATAAAATTATTCAATATTATTATACTAAATGTTAAAAGTAGGTTGTTTTCTCTTATTATAATAATTTCTCTTTATTGTTTCTCTTAATAATTCCTTAATTAATATAAATAATATTTATATTAATTTATAGCTTTAATATTAGTAATATTATTGTTATTAATTGTTTTTTATTAATAAAAAACAATTTTCTATGCCTTTATTATTTGTTGGTGCCAATAATAAAGTGCTTTTGAATATATTAATTATTATATATTAACATATTTATCTATTATATTATATTATATTATTCAATAATATAATTACTTTTATGCCTTCATTATAATAATTCTTTATTATAATTATTCTTATCTTATTTACTTTACCTATAAGGACATTCAGAGTACAATAAGTCAAATATTAGTAATTTTTACTTATTGTTTCATAGTCTAACTGTACAATATTAATGATTGATTCTTTTTTTGGTAATATCAATATTGGAGAATTTCTGAAAGGTTGTAATAAGCTGAATATCAATTTGAATCAGCTCAATATTCATTTATCCTTCTAGAAAAAAGATTTAGAACCACAAGCTCACCAAAAGAAACCTGCCCATCCACAGCTTTGGAACATTCTATCAATATCTATTGAATTTGTAATGGATTTGAAAAATAAGATTTTCTGGGAAATTCAAGGAGGTGATGTGTTGAAGAATATTTCATCTCATTAAAATGAAATCACTTCCCTGTGAGAAATTGAATACAATTGACTAGTGAGAAACCTACTAAAGTCAATTTCTGAACTATTCAACACCCATGAGGTAAGGACTAAGAGAAGTGTTTCATTTGAATGATATAAGATAAAATGGTTTTGTTTGAGAAACAAAAGGCACCATCCTGTGTTCAAATATTCCCTTATTAGGTTTTAATTTGGGAGTCTCATGATTTAAACCCTAACCACAACATTGTGAATATCCCTACCAATTTCTCCCCAGAATATTTTGGTGGAGAAGGCCACTCAGCATATTTCTGTGATTGGGCTCATCATTTACACCAACAAGCCACCATACCCTATAGCTCTAAGCACATCCTTTGATGAAATTTTACTCATATCAAATTGAGGGAGAGCATTGGGGATGAGGTTAGATAGGAGGATCCTGAGATTAAAAAAGTGTGTGGCAAAATTTTGATACTGTAAACTAGCATTAAACAGCTTGATATCAACTTCCAATGTAAATGAGGAATAATTATGGCCAATTGGGAAAATGAACAGCCCTCAGTGCAGAAGAAAATCATTGTGTGAGCATAAGGATGGTAAATTGAGAACATGAGAGGGAAGTGCAGGAGCTTCAGCATGATAAGATGTGGATATGATGAGGCAGGGGTGTGAATGCATGAGGATGATATACAGGGGAGATGCAGAGGCTGTGTTGTGGAAGCCAATTTTTACATGAGCATATGAATGGCCGATTGGGGAAACGAATAGCTCTCAGCGCAGAAGACAATCATTTCATGTTTCTAAGGATGGTAAACCAAGGGGGTGAGAGTGAAGTGTGGGGGTGCAAATGCATCAGGATGGTATACAGGGGAGATGAAGAGCCAGTGTTGAGGAATCCAATCTTTTCATTAGCATAATGATGAGAAATTGAGCCAATGAACGGTCTTCTTTGTGGAAGCCAATCATTGCATGAAAATAAGGATAGTAAATTGAGACTATGAGAGGTCAGTGTGGGAGCATAAGCATGGTAAGCTGAAGGGTGTGAAAGCGTAAGGATGGTATATGGCAGAGATGGGGAGGCTGTGGTGCTGAAGCTTATCTTTGCATAAGTGTAAGCATGGTCAGCATGCAAGGAAGAAGCCAATTCAAGCATGAGAGTAAGCATTTTGAATGGGGGAGATAATCAGAAGTCAGTGCAGAACCCATCTCATCCATGCGAATTAGCCCTCCAAACTGCTGGCTTGCACCATGAGGTATAATTACCCAAAGATTGCAAATGGCATTGATAAGGGTTTTTTTGAGTGAGAGATTTGACAATTGACACAGAATTGGCATGACCCACAAAGTCCAGCGACTATAATGTGACACTAACATGACTGAAGCAAGCTTTTTATACTGACAGTGGTGTGATTTGAAGTCAATTTCCAGTGATTGACACAAAATTGGCCCTGGTGTAAGCTTAATATAATTATCAAAAAGTTCCATCTTTAATGAAGATATTTTAAGAGGAACTTTATTCTTCTAATCTCTCATTTATTTTGAATCTTACATATTGCAGCTATGATGATTTTGAGTTTCATCTTCCTATGAGAAAATTAATAGTAGTAGCTTTTAAAGGTTTATTCATAAATAAGACCTACCAAATTTAATTCAAACACTTCAATAAAAAGTCATAAAATCTTGACATTCTATAAAGCCATTAAAAAGCTTTTTATAACAAATAATATATTTATATCAATATTGAAGGGCTGACTCAGGCTCCCTCAAGTAAGCTTTGTGATTGAAAATGGAATCTCCCCTGAATATCTAATATTCCAAAGATATTAAATAATGCTTGGTGTGACTTCTTATTTCAATAAATACACATAGGCATCCTAATTTGAATAACTTAGGTGCCTTCTCAGCTTGATTATTTGATATTCCATAATAATCCTCTGTCTTGGGGAGATACTTATCAACTTAGCTTATCAAATTATAAAAAAATCTCCAAATATTTATTATAACACATTTTGCACCAATTTTCAAAGTTATATATATTCTCTTTTGAATATATAAACAATTAGGCTTGGAGGAAATCTTGCATGTATGTATGGATAGCTTAAAGCTCAATTTGTGTCCAAGAATATCTTCATTTTTGGCTTTTTTTTAACTTTGAATTCTTAGAGTCTTCATTAAATATTGATGATATATCCCATGATATTATTACTCATTAGGCTTGTAAAATATTCTGTAAAAGCTGAGATATTACTAAGGACTAGTAAATATTCATTACATAATGACTCTTTTCCTTTGAATTGGCTCATATACTCTGTTCTCAAGGTATTCAAAATAGTTTAAATAATGAAGCTGTTTATTCAAATTATGATTAATGGTAAAAACATTTGTGTTTTTATCAAAGAAAACATCCTTTCAGCTTTTTTACAATAATAATTTGAAGAAAACTTTAACCTCTCGTTTTTTGCTCTAATTTTTTTGAGACAATGGATTTTACTATTTTTTTCTCTCTTTAATAACAATTATCATTCTCCCATACTATAAACCTCCTATTTTATTTATTTCAACCCCATTTTGATTCAATTTTTGAAAAAAATGACAAGAGCTTCTTTGGCTGTTGTGTTGAAAAGTCCACAGAAATGTCCAAAAATATACTAGGAGAACGTTTCCAAATGAAATTTGTGATATATATTGGAAAAGGAATTGATAAATAATCCCATTTTGTCTATGGAGAACTTAAAATCTTGTTGAAGAATTTATTTCATTCAATAAAGCACCTTAGTATTATTATTTATCTATCAATAGGGGGTGTCAAAGTTACCAAATCCTACACTCAAAATCCTAAGGTTTTTTTGCCAAATTTCAACTTAACTGTTTGGGATTTGGGAAATCCCACACCTCAAGAGGTGTATTACTTTGAGGTAGAAAAAACCAGGTTTTTGGGATACTAAAATTCTGCAGTTAGCTTCACTTGAAGTATCATTTTTTTGACAAACACCTCAGTAAGTGAATGTTAAATTGCATAAAATCCGAATACCCTGGTCATTTCTTAAATTATTTAATTTCAAATTGCATTGGCTATAAAGATTTTCTTCATTGAAAAAGGCTATCCTTACTTCAGAAATTAAAATAACTGAATTTCATCAATGCTTTCAGCTCCCATTGTGGTTCTGACATCTAGGAAGATATAACCTTATGAGTTATGATAACATCACAAAAATACATCAATCCTCATAGGAGATATCCATCAAATTACATGTATACAATTAATGATTTACAAACATTATTGTCTGAGAGTTTTGCCAGCTTTGCTGGATCACACATGACTCATTTGAAGAATTTTTTGCACAAATTCAAAATTATTAAACCTTTTCAAATTAATCATAAAACAAAAGATTCAGTACTTCCATACAGTTGGCTGTGGCACTATCAAGGTTAGTATTAAATGGAAATGGGGCTGCTTTGGGGAATATTGGAATTTTGTTTGGAATTAACCAAAGGGCTATTGTTTTTTACACTCAAAGAGTGATTAGGTATTAATGAAGCTGAAGAGAAGTACTATTGTGCGGCCAACAATAGAACAATGCAGAGAGATTTCTCAAGTGATGCAGGTGGAAGGCTTCCCTGGGTGCATTGGATTTATTGATGGGAGTCCCATACCCTTATCACAATGGCCCTTCAATGAATCTGAAGCCTATTTGGATTGTAAAAAGCAGCAAGCTTTTGAGCTTGAATACTTGATTTCAGTCTTACTTATTTTCCAAAATTAAATTATTCTATGTCAATAAAACTGGTTTGCAATATAAAAAAACAGTTCACTGCTCTACATGTGGGTTGTAATGGGTCCCTTCATGATTCAAGTTTATATCAACATATGAAAATAGCACAAAGACCTCAATACTTTTCTGAATAGTATTACTACTTACTAGCTGATTCAGAATATGAAAGCTCACCCTGGGTTGTTCCTGTTTATAAGGGAGCTGTGGCACAGAATGAAGACAACCATTCTTTCACTTATTTTCTAGCAAAATCAAGGGTAATAATTGTGCATGTGATTGAAATTTTGAGGGTTCAATTGTTTTCTCTAAGGAATATGTGAAATCAAATAAGGGATAATCAAGAAATCCAATAATTTGTTAATTGGGTCATTTCTTGTACAATTTTACATAAAATGTTAGCACAAATAAGAGATGAATGGTTTGATTTATAAGAAGATTATGATCCACCACAAGCAGAACATCTTTAAAATCACACAAATGGGGAAGATATTTTAAATATGCTTGAAAAAATTAAAGCTATTACTTTGGAATGGAGATATAATCAATTGTTAATTTCATCATGGAAATTTACTTATGTGCTAAATTTAAAGCCCTACAGCAGAGTAGAAATGTTATTGATAAAATGAAACTATTTAAAATTATTACCTTTTAGCTCTTTTTTGGTGCTTCATATCTCTTTTTGAGTAACCATTTAATTTTACATTAATTTTGGTAGGTGTCATTTTTGAAAATTTCTCACCTACATTATATAATTTATGGTTGATTTGAAAAAACATCCAAAATGAGATATTTATTCATTATTGGAAACTGTTGAAGGAGTTTTGGTTGTATGATGAACCATTTACAATGTCTTCCAAAGAATTTCCATGATTCCAGGTTTTTTTGAAAAATTGATCTCTATTTTCAATTCAGGGAAGTGCAAGCCATGTGCAGTTGGGTTGGATACAGTTGGAAGTCAATGAAAATTCTTTTGGACAAAAAAGAGGATTTATCATAAGCCCAGGTGTTGCAATCATTGACATCTTGATTTGGCTTATTGAAAAATCCATCATTAGTAACAATTACATTGGCGAAATATTTGAATTCTTGTTTGCTATTGGCCAAAGTCCACTCAATTTGACTGAAATTTGGTAATTTTTCATCTTCCATTAATTCTTGATTTTCATTTTCTACTAATTATACAAATTACATATTCTATAATAAATGAAATTGTCATATTTTTCAAGTTCTCACCATTGATTATTATCTGTTTCAATTCCATGGGGTGTAAAACTGGGTTTTTGGGAGTAAACAGATATAACTGCTTGAGTTGATTAGTAAATCTTAAAATAAAACTTAAAAAAATTCACACCTGCATATTTTCCAGAATCAAAACCAGGATGAAAACCAATCTCTTGGATAATTCCACCTAGTACATGTTTATTGGGTTGAATTTCTTGCTTATTTTGTAATATGATTATTGAAGTAATTATTACCTTTTTAAAGATATGAGAGTTTCCAGAAGAGTTTTGAAATGGGGTGATTGCATAAATGACAACAGGGAAAAAAGGCTTCTTGGTTTTATCAATTATTACATAAGGATGGGGTAGCATGATGGAAGTTTTAACCATGTAAAATTGGCTTCTTTCTTGTCAATTGAGATGGTTGAGATGTTCTTATATGATCTGTTAGAATGGCCAAGTTGAGACATGATTTGTTTTGAATAATGGATATGTTTTCTTTGGCTTTGGGTAATTTTTGTTTTATTATTTCTTTTTTTATTATTAATCTCATGATGTTCTATATTTGGTTTAGTCCTAGCCATTAAATCAAGAGTATTAATAAGATGTTCATCATCTTTCACATCATTCTAATTATGTATTGAATCTGGCTTAGTCCTAACCATGACATCATCAGAATGATTTTTAGAGAGAGAGTGAAGGAAGATTTTTTTGTATTTCAATGACAATGGAAGGAGATTGAAATGAAATAACATTGTAAAATAAACCCTTTTAAAGCATCCACTGTTATGTTAACAAATATTTGAGAGAGCTAAAAAAGAAATGAAAGTTAATTAGAGTAACTAGCATCATCATATTATATCAAAAAAATAGAAACATGATTATCAGTAATTATCATGAAGTAACAAAATAATCATCAGTCAATATCATCCGCAAATAAAAAAAGGATCAGCATGATTGATGATTATTATCAAGAAATTAAAAAAATAAGAAAAATCAAAACAAAGCAAAAAAAATCAAAAAAAAAATCAAAAAAAAATCAAAAAAATCAAAAAAAATCAAAAAAAAAAATTAAAAAAAAAAAAAAAAAGAATTCAAAACAAAAATTAAAAAAAATCAAAAAAAAACTTCAAAAGAATTAAAAAAAATCAAAAAAAAAATTCATAAAAAAATTAAATAAAAAGATTAAAAAATTAAAAAAAATTAAAAAAAATTAAAGAAAAATTAACAAAAAAAATTCAAAAAAAAATTCAAAAAAAAATTCAAAAAAAAATTCAAAAAAAAATTCAAAAAAAAATCCAAAAAAAATCAATAAAAAAATCAAAAAAAGAGATCAAAAAAAATTATAAAACAAAATTAAAGAAAAAAATTAAAAGCAAAATTTAAAAAAAATTAAAAAAAAAATTAAGAAAAAAATTAAAAAACAAATTAAAAAAAAAAATTAAAAAAAAAAAATTAAAAAAAAATTAAAAAATGAAATAAAAAAAAAATTAAAAAAAAAAATTCAAAACAAAAATTGAAAAAAAAAATTAAAAAAAAAAATAAAAAAATATTAAAAAAAACATTAAAAACAATTAAAAAAAAAAATCAAAAAAAAAATTGAAAAAAAAATTAAAAAAACAAATTAAAAAAAAAATTAAAAAAAAAAATTAAAAAAAAAAATAAAATAAAAATTAAAAAAAAAATTAAAAAAAAATTAAATAAAAAATTAAAAAATAAATTAAAAAATAAAGTTGAAACAAAAATCAAAGAAAGAAATTAAAAAGAAAAATTGTGAAAAAAAAATCAAAATAAAATTCAAAATAAAAATTAAAACTAAAAATTCAAAAAAAAATAAAAAAAAATTCAAAAACAAAATTCAAAAACAAAATTCAAAAAAAAAATTCAAAAAAAAAATTCAAAAAAAAAATTCAAAAACAAAATTCCAAAAAAAATTCAAAAAAAAAATTCAAAAAAAAAATTCAAAAAAAAAATTCAAAAAAAAAAATCAAAAAAAAATCAAAAAAAAAAATTCAAAAAAAAATTCAAAGAAAAAATTCAAAAAAAAATTCAAAAACAAATTCAAAAAAAAATTCAAAAAAAAAATCAAAAAACACATTCAGAAAAATATACAAAAAAAAATACAAACAAAATTCCAAAAAAAATAATAAAAAAAAAATTAAATGAAAAAATTAAATAAAAAACTCAAATAAAAAAACAAATAAAAAATTAAAAAAAAAATGAAAAATTTTAATGAAAATTAGAAATAAAAATGGTTTGAAAATATAAAAGGAAAATAAAAATTTGTGAGGGATTTTTGAGTGAATATTTGTAAAATATACCAGTTTATTCTTTCTTTAACACAAGTGGGGTGATTTAAATGAAGAATTATAAAAACAAAAAAAATGGAATAACTGGGGGCACTTTCATTTAATTTTCAAAAAATGTAAAATCAGAGAGAAATCAAATTGAATTTGAAAAACTTGGTCATTGGTCTTTGGGAAATAAGATATCAGTGAGCCTTGAGGTATATACACATACCCAAATAGGCCACAATTACCTTTAAAAAGAAAGTTTGAACTTTGTGTAATCCATAAGTTATGCATAAATTCAAAATTCATCTTTTTTGATTTCAGAAAAATGAATAACTTTTTTGTGAGTAGACAAATCCATGGATTTAAGGCCAGATTTGGATTCTTTTCAGAAATTCACCCAGGATAGCTTTATAGAGTGAATAAGATAAAATTAACTCTATGAGGTGGTAATATGGAAAATACTTCAATACCACTTAAAAGAATTGTGAAAAGTTTTGTTTTTCTGAATTTTAATCCAAAATAATGGGAATGTGAGAAATCCCATGTTACATATACACTAAGAAGAGCTTTATGAATGTTTGTGGCACTTAATATTCTGGTATTTCTACATACAGTTTTAATACACCCATAGTGAATATCAGTCTTGACTCCTGAATTTCTATTTTTGATGTGAAAATAGCTAAGTGGGACAAAAGACATACAAGAGAGCCAGGGTACCCAACTTCTGAGGCTCCTGCAGTGTGGATAGCTCTAAAGCTTGGATCCATGGCTTATCATAGCCCAATTAGTATACTAAATCCTTTTGGGAACCTAGTTACCAAATCAAAATCTCATTAAATCATAAGAAAAACACAAATAAGCTGTTATTTTGATGTGACAAAGAGGTAAAGAGCAGCTTAGACTCCTGAAACCATGTCAATTCTTAATTATTCTCCATTTATAAGCCTTAAAAGAGTAATAAAAACCCTTTTTGGACTAGTATCCATTGATTTACCTCATAGCAACCTGCCATACTGTGCTATTTGTAATTCTACATAGAAATGAGGTAAAAACTTCAAAAATTCATTAAAAATACAATTCTAAATGGATCTTTCTTAAGCATTCAGCATCAATGGACAATGGCTTTACTCAAAAATAAATTAAAAATAATCATGTTCTAATAAGTAAAATTAAAAGTTTTACTTACAGTCCATTTTTGATTATTCCATGTGAAACACTGAATCTTCAAAAATTCACAGAAAATACAACCTGTGATGAAATCTCCAACAAAATTGATAACTTTGAGAAATTAATGTTTATTTTGGAATGAAAGAATATTTGAAGTTTTTACTCCTTTTATTCTTAACCATAGAACAGTTGGTTGTCATGCAAAAGCTTTAATTAAGTAATCTTACATGACAACAGATGGTGCAGTCATCAATCCAAAAAGGATTATTGTTTTCTCACTCACTCGTTATTTAGTTTGCTCCATGGCATGCCTCTGTGAGCTGGTTTTTACTTAAAATAGGCTTCCTCTTGCTGTTTCTTCCAAATTATCTCATTGTCCAATTATATCTTTGTTACCAACAAGTAATTATTAGTTAAATCTTTTCTTAAGTTTTTTATTCTTTCAGAATCAATCAGAAAGACATGAAATCATAGAAATAAACTATATATTGCTGTAATCCTTTTTTAAATCAATTTTTATCCTTTAAATCCACAATTTATCCATCAAATCTCTCTACCATATTATTTCCAAGGTTCATTGAGTATTAGTGAGTGGTTTATAATTAATTCTTCAAGTTTTTCTCTAGTATTTTTTTTCTTCAATAATTATATTTATAATTATTCTTTTAAAAGATAATTATATATTAAGCTAATTTCATTATTTCAATAAAGAAGCTTTATTATTTAATACTTCTTGTAGTTAATTCTTGCAGAAAATTACTTCTTGCTGTTATAATCACTAGTAGTCTATAAAAAGTAGAAGAAATAATTGTTTATTTATTTATTTATTTGTATCTATAATGATTTAATTATTATATTTAAGAAGAAAAGTTATAATATTGCTTATTAATAGTAATATTATCAACAGTTTCATAGACACATCTTACAATAGCAGTGCAAAAGCTGCCCACAATTACAATTCTGATAAGAATTTGATTTTAATCTTTAAATAAAATATTCAATTTAAAATTTGTTCCCCAATTGAAAATAAGTTTCTTTTTCATATTTGACAAATCACCCAATTTAAAATGACCACATGTCAAAAACTCCTCTGGATGAAAAGTGATTAACACTTTGTTTGAATCAGTCAACAGGCTAATTTGAAGTCAAGAGTTTACTTTTCAAAAGAAAATTCCTGTTATGCATTAATCTTTGGTATCCAAAGAACACAGGTGATAAGCCCTGTAGAATACATTTGTGGCATAACCAATGCATTAATGTCTTGACCTCAATGTATAACATCTTTTCTCATTACTTGGAACTGTTGAATATTTGATATTATGTATGTATGCATTACCAAATTAAAATGAAATGATTTATACCTAATAGATTTATTTTTATTGATTAATTTCATAACATGTTTGAGCTCTGTAATTGGCCTGCTTGATGACAATTCTGCTATAGTTAGAGCCATCTGCCATTTCTTTTCCTTCAGCTCCAATTCCCAATTCCACTTTTCTTTCTCAAATTTGTATTTTCTTTTGTCTTTTTTCTTATCAAACTCCATTTGTTTTTGTAAATTCACTTCTTCAAACCATGGATTTTAAATATTCCTCACTTTCTCTTCATACCACCTCTCCTTGTCCCACTCCAAATAAGCCTTGTCACTTGCTTAATGGGCTAATGATCATTATTTTTGTTAGTAGGAGTGATCAGAGTAACAATAATATCAAGACATACCCTTTTGATTCAAGCAAATTCACATATGTAGGTGCAAACATATCCATTGACCCTTTCCTAGATCTACTCTTGTCATTCAAGTTGGGGTCAAAGCTTTATTATTCTTTTATGTCAAATGAATTATGGATTTACTTAGCTGTTCAAAGAAGAAATAATTGAAATTTTGTTTTATAAATTTCAGGCTTAATCATACTTACTGATTCATCATTAACTTTTTCTGCTTGAACCAAGTAATCATCATTATTAAGTGCAGGATCAAGATTGAGAGTTCATTCCAAACAATTATTCTCCTTTAACCTCAAATGAGCTTTTATTATCTCAGGTGAAAAGAAAAGGAGGTGATTACTTACCTTATTAATCAAAAGATCATCATCATCACCATTTGAGCTTTATTTTTCTTGTGAATAATAGTTTGAAATGGGAGGGATATTGGGCTTGTGGGCAAAGAGTGCATCCATTTTGTCATAGGAAGGACACATACTTTCAAGATTTTCACTCATTTATTTTGTTCCTTTACTCTTATCCTCTTCAGTTAGTCCAGCCCCAGTTAAATTTCCAAAAAAAATCTGCTGCCATATACTTCTTTTTATATTCGCACCATAAATATTGAATTCTGCTTGATCTAAGGTTTAGGCAATGTCCTTACTTTTTGCTGACCTCAATAGCCATAAGCTGAAACCCATTCTGCTTTGATGAAGGTGGCTTTCCAATTAAGGTTGATCCAATAGTACTAAAACATGACTTGAAATTTGATTTTATTGAAAGCCAATCAATTATGTTCAAATGATCACTACCTATTAAGTGACCTGAT
>JALGQZ010000005.1:34684722-34837754 GCA_023105745.1 Austropuccinia psidii | reverse complement strand
TATGAAACTGATGATAATATTACTATTAATCAACAGTACTATGTCTGTTCTTATGAAATATAATAATAAAAATTATTATAACCACAATTAAATAATTATAAAATTATTTCTTTCACGTGTTATACACTACTAGTGATTATAACAGTGAGCAGTAATTGTCTACAAGAATCAATTACAAGAAGAATTTAATAATAAAAACTTCTTTTATTAAAATAATAAAATTATTTTAATATATAATTATCTTTTACAAGAATAATTATAAAGATAATTCTTGAAGAAAACTATTACTAGAGAAAAACTTTAAGAATTAAAGATAAATGACTCACTAATACTCCAAAGAACTTATTGAAAGATAAGAGTAGAGAAATTTGACGTAGAATTGTGGATTTTAAGGGATCAAGATGATTTATAACAGTATTACAACAATATATAGTTGGATTCTATGATTTCACGTCTTTCTGATTGATTCTGAAAGATTTAAAACACTTAAGAATAGCTTGAACTAATACTTACTTGTTGGTAATAATGGTTTAATAAATTTATATGATGATGATACAGAAAAAACAGCAAGAAGAGGCTTCTTTTAAGTCAATAACAGCTCACAGAGGCGTGCCATGGAGCAAACTGAAAAACCAGTGAGTGAGAAAACAATAAACCTTTTTGGATTATTGATTGCATCATCTGTTGTCACGTAAGATTATCATAATTACTTAATTGATGCTTTTACGTGACTACCAACCCCAATATGGTTAAGAATAAAAGGAGTAACACTTGTAAATCTTCTTTTATTCTAAAATAATCATTGATTTCTCAAAGTTATCAATGTTATTGCCAATTTCATCACAGGTTGTAATTACTGTGAATTTTTGAAGATTCAGTGTTTCATGTAGAATATCCAAAATGGACTGTAAGTAAAACTTTTAATTTTACTAGTAAAACTGTAATTCTTTTTGGTTGTACCATAGATAATAAAGTTCTCCTTTAGTCCTTAAAGTTTCAGAAAGATTCATTAAGAATTGTATTTTTAATGAATTTTTGAAGGTTTTACCTCATTTCTACGTAGAAATTGCAAATAGCAGTGTTTTGCTGGTTGCTATGAGGTAAATCAATGAATATGGGTCCCAAAAGGGTTTTAATTACTCTTTTGGGGTTTATCCATGGAAAGTCATTAGTAATTGACATGGTTACAGGAGTGTAAGTAGCTCATTACCTCCTTGGCACGTCAAAATAGCAGGTTATTTGCTATTTTCTGGTGTTTTACAGTAGTTGTAACTTGGTAACCAAGTTCCCAAAGAGTTTTAGTTTACCAATTGGGCCAAGATGAGCCATGGATCCATGCTCTGGAGCTATCCACGCCTCTGAGGCCTCAGAAGTTGGGTACCCTGGCTCTCTTTGATGTCTTTTGTCCCCCTTGCCTATTTTTTACGTCAAAATAGTAATTTAAGCTTAAAGTGAGATATCCACTATGGGTGTACCAAAAGTCCATGTAAGAATACCATGATATTAAGTGCTCAAAACATGCATAACACTATTCTTAGTGTATATGTAACATGGGATTTCTCACTTTCCCATTATTTTGGCTAAAAATCAAGAAAAACAAAAATTTTCACGGATCTTTTATGTGGTATTAATGATGTGGTATTGAAGTATTTTCCATTTTACCACCTCAAATACTTAAATTGAGCTTATTCACTCTATGGAGCTACCCTAGGTGAATTTTTGTGTAGAATCCAAATCTGGTCTTAAATCCATGGATTTACTTACTCAATAAAAAGTTATTCATCTTTTCTGAAATTGAAAATGATGAATTTTGGATATATGCATGACTTATGAGTTGTGCATAATTCAAAATCTCTTTTTAAGATAATTGTGGCCTATTTGGGTATGTAAAATATACCTCAAGGCTCACATTCCCTCCCACCAAAAAATAAAATTGTACTACAATTTTATTAGTGATAAAAGAATAAGGCCCCAAAAAGGGGTAATGTCCACTGTCCAACCTCTTTTCATTACTCAGATCAAGTAATTTAAAGCACATTTATAGACATATTCAGGCTTGTGGCCTTCTTTCATGTCTAAATCTTCTTAAGAGTTTATCTGAGTCAGGTATTTCTGATTCTGCCATCCATTCATCTTCATGTACTGGATTTCTATATCTGACAAGATATTCTCTTTGATTTTTACCCCTAAGTCTCCTTTCTTTGATGACTTTCTTAATCTTTTTGTCTTCATTCTGTTCCACAGGTGGTACAGTTAAAGGAGTTGGGTTTCTTAAAGGAAACAATTCTTTATCAGCTGGTTGATAAGGTTTTATCAAGCTGACTGGAAATGTGGGGTGTTTATTTTCCAATTCACCACTCAATTCCACTTGAACTGCATTGGTTCCATGTAAAGCAACAATAACAAAAGGTCCTACATAAGAATCTTTAAGTTTCTTTGGGCCTTTGATATTATTAAAATTCAAGGTTGAAACTAGAACTAAGTCCCCTACTTTGAAGTCTGGTACTTTATGACTCTTGTCCCACTTCTGTTTTGCATAATCAAAAGCATCATCCATACTTTGTTTTGCATGGTGTTTTACTTTATCAAGCATTAATTTGAAGCTGGAAGCTGTAGGATGAATGTCAATCAAGTCTTTCCTCAGTGTGTCTGCTGGGAGTCTTGGATTCCATCCTTTTTCTAACATAGCAGGAGTTTGTCCTGTGGAAGAATGGACTGATGTCTTGTATGCCAATTCTAATGCAGGTATCAAAGTGCACCAGTCATGGGTAAAGCCATCTGAGTCTCTGAATTCTAATCCATAAGCACAAAATCTCCTGATCATGTCTTCTAAAGTTTGAATCATCCTCTCTGCTAGCCCATCTGTTTGAGGGTGATATGCTGTAGAGAATGATAACTTAGTCCCAAACAATCTATGAAGATTGGTCCAAAGTGCAGATGTGAACTTGGGGTCTCTGTCACTTATGATATTTTTAAATAACCCTGTATGAGAAATAACTCTACTCCATAAAAGAAGAGCTGTATCCATAGCAGTGTCATCTTTATGACATGGTAAGAATATGGGAGTTTTGCTATATCTGTCTACAATGACTAAACAAGCATTATAACTTTTGTCACCACTTGGAGGAAGTGCTGTGACCCAATCCATGTGAACAACTTCCCAAGGGGATTTTGGTTCTTGAATATGGATCATTAATCCAAATTTCTTGCCTGTACTCCTGTTTGCTTTTTGGCATCTATCACAGGTATGGCAATATTCAATGGTTTCTTTTCTCCAAGATGGCCACCATGCACAGTTCTTCACCTTTTCAAGTGTTCTGTCTTCTGATAGGTGTCCAGAGTAAATGCTATCATGGCATTCATGAAGAATGGTATTGATGAGCAATCTACTACACAATGTCATCACACAAGAATGTTTTGTTCTATGGTAAATAATCCCATCAAACAAGTGAAATCTTCCTTCAGAATAGGAATTTTTCCAAACTTCATCTAGTGTATTAACCAAAGATGTGTCTTTGCAGTCTTTATCCAATAAAGAAGTCAAGATATGGCAATTCTTGTCTTGTTTATAAGACTCTCTGACCTCTTCAAAGAATTCAGTCCCAATATCAGTTATGTTAATCCCTTCAATTGGAATCTGTGGTTCAGCTTCCAAAGGTACATAAGCTGGGTTATCAGGAGTGTTGGCTAAAGCCCATCTACTAAGTCCATCAGCATTTTTGTGAATGTTTCCTGCTTTATGAACTATAGTCATGTTTCCTCTATATTCTTGAATGGCTATTTGCCATCTCAACATATGTCTGTTGGGAGTTTTCATGTTAAGAAGTGATTTCACGGCATTACAGTCAGTTATCACTTCAAAAACACTGCCATCAAGGTAATAGTGTAATTTCTCAAGTGCCCATACCAAACATAAGCACTCCATTTGGCTTGCACCATATCTGGCTTCTGTTGGTTTGATTTGTCTTGAGATATAACAAACTGGTCCTTCTGTAGGTTTGTCATCAATAATTTGGACTTGGTGTAGGGCTGCCCCTAATCCATCCCCACATGCATCAATGTACAATTTAAAAGGAATATTCCAGTCAGGAATGAGGAGTAAAGGTGCTTCTGTAAGGGCTTTCTTTATCTTCTCATAAGCTTTAATTCTTTCCTGTGTCATTTCAAATACAGTCTGTTGATCACAGATTCTATAAAGTGACTTGGCTAGAATTGCAAAATCTTTCAAGTGTTGCCTATAGTAACTAGCAAATCCAAGAAAAGACATCATTTCTTTTTTATTCTGGGGTATTGGCTTAAGTAACACTGCTGCTACTTTATTCTTGTCAATACCCAAGCTCAAACCAGAAACAACATGTCCTAATGCTTTGAGTTCTTCAAAACCAAAATTGCATTTCTTAAGTGAAATTTTCATGTTCACTTCTGCAAATTTATGAAGTACTCTTGCAAGTCTTTCAAGGTGCAAAGACCATGAGTCAGAACATATAATAATATCATCAATATAAATGATAAGCCATCCTTCAGACAATTCTGTAGGGAAGATGGTATTCATCATTCTTTGATAATGAGATGGAGCATTTTTAATGCCAAATGGCATTCCAAGATACTCATAAATACCACAGTGAGTGATAATTCTAAGTAATTTCCTAGCTTTAGGCGTCAAAACATTTTGATGGAAGCCTTTTAATGCATCCATTGATGTTATATACTTGGCTTTAGACAATTGAGTCAAGGTTTCTTGGATCCTAGGGATTGGATACCTATCTGGAACTGTGTAGGTATTCAAAGCTCTAAAATCTCCAACCATTCTTGACTTATCATTATGCCATGCAATAATAACAGGTGTTGTCACTTCAACTTCCTCATTATGGCCTACTTTCCTTAGCACACCAAGTTGGATCAACTCTTGGATATGTTTTTCCAAGGCCTCTCTAGCTCTGGGACTGGCTGGATAAGCTGGTCTTCTAAGTACTGGAGGATATGGTCTATCAATATTAAGAGTAATATCAATTTCATGTCCCCTTATAGCGCCTAATGGTTCATTATCAGATGCAAATGCATTATTGTATGTATATAATACATCAATAAGTTCATTCCTCATCTTTGGTGACAATGATGGATTAATTTGTGCTTCAACAAGTTGTTTAGACACAAATTCATCTTTGTAAGTATCTTTGACAGAAGATACTACAGATATCTGTTTTGGCATATTGGAGAAAGCAAATTTTTGCCTTTTGTTATCTCCAATTGTGAAATATCTGTCTTTATGGTTATTTATATCAATACCATAAATATTCAAGTAATCATTTCCAAGAATGATATGCTGAGATGTACAATTATCCATTACTACAATCTCAGTTTTCATTCTTACACTTCCTGCTGGATGTGGGAATACAATATTAGTGTCCAATATGCCCAAGGGGTACATATTGTTACTGGCACTACTGAACTGTACACCTTCTATTGGTAATAGATGGTTTTTCCATTCAGGAAGTATAATTTGGAGATAATCTTTGCCAATACAAGTGCAAAATTCCCCTGTATCCAGATTTACTTTGGCTTCAATATCACCCATTAGAACTGATGTGATACAGGATGCTCCAGCAGTATAACCCTTTCCTCTAGCAGGTTTTGTTTTACACATTCTGGCATCTTGGATATTGATCAGGCTGTAGCAATCCTCACTGTACTGTGGCAAGTGGGTATGGACTTCTGTGACCTCAAAGAAAGCTGAAATGTTTTCAATGGGATAGTCCTCTACTGGTGTATCTTCAGAGACTGCAGAATCTTGATCAGACTCTTCTTTCTCTTCAGTACACTGAATGTCTTCAATGATTTGAACTTCATTGATCTTTGTCTTCTTAGGGCAAGTGTTGGCTAAATGTGAAGTACTTCCACATTTATGACACTTCAAGACAGGTCTTTATGGTCTTCTCTCCTCTCTAGGAATCTTTGAGACTATTTTGGACTCTATTGGGTTTCTAACCCAAGTTTTACCAATTCTTGTTCTGGTAATGATATCTTCCATAGCATTAATGTAGTCCTCTGTTGAACAGGGTTCCACACATCTGCTTTTGATAGCATGTTCCAGTTCTCCTCCACACTTTCTTAATATTTTCATATTAATCATAGTGTCAGACATATCTGGGTGTAAAGCAGATAATCTGTCTTTTTGTTTGAAGAACCAAGTAAGTGGTTTGTCTTTTTCTGAGTTAAAAATGGCACTTTCAAAAGCATTCTCCATTTTAAACCTCCAAGAATTATTGGCCCATTTGGTAATCACTTCAGATTTCCACCAAGACCAGTCATGTCTTCCATGATCCATTCTCATCTTGTAATACCATTTCTTTGCAGTCTTGGTAAACAAACAATGTAATTTTCCTACTATGATTTCATCAGGTATATTAAAGTCTTCTTGCAACATATCAATAGTCCTGATGAATTCAATATGGTTGTATTCTCCTTCACCAGAGAATGTTGGCCATTCTTCTAATTTGGGAATATCCTTTGCAGAAATAACATTCTCTCCTAAGAATGGAGTCAAACTTTCTTTGACAGAAAGTTTTTCTTCAGTCAAAGGTGTAGAATGTCTTGGCATATGTGGTTCATGATTCTTATGAATTTGCTCCACACTTGCAATTATTTCATTCTTCAATTTCTGCCTTTCACTGTCACTTTTTGCTAAATGTATAGCAAATTGATTGGTGTTCTTAACTATTTGTAAGACATGGTCTTCAAGAGTTTTAAGTCTATCATTTACTTTAAAGATGGAAAGATCCTCTGTGTCATTATTTTGACATTGGTTCTCAATTCTTTCACAAGCATTGCTAATTGACTCAAGGGTGACAGTTGTCAATTTATGCCAATCAGAATGTTGCTTGTCATTTTTCTTTAAATCATTGATGTCTAATGTAATTTGCTTCAACTTTGACTCAAGTTTGCCAATTTCTACACTAATACTTCTATGTACATCATTTATTTGCGTGGAAAAGTCCTGTTCATCCTTTCCTGCTCTTTGGCTGTGAATTCCATAAGAGTTCTGGCAATATTGAAGACACTGTCCACGGCTGAAGGCTCCAATCTGGGGATCCTGTACCCTTGTGGGTAAGGTCTGTGCCAATTGGCTTTGCCTTTGCCCTTGCCTTGATGGTTCTTGGGACCTCTCTGTTTCTTTTGAGGTCCTTTGGGCTTGTCCTTGGATGCTTCTGGAGCTGGTTTGGAGCTGGTAGATGCCACTGGTGCCTCTGTCTCCAAAGTTGGAGTCATTTCCAATTCTTTCTTCTGGTCTATGGATAAAAGACTCTGGTTCTTCAACCAATTCTTTATCTTTTTGACCTTGTCTTTGCAAGACAGGGGGCTCCAACCTCCTAAGAGTTCTATGGTCTTCTCCTGACCCAGAAAGCTCTTGATGTGTAAGTAGGAGTTCATGGCCCCCTGCCAAAGGCTTGGGCAGATTTCCCACTCCTCTTCTTTGGCTGCTCTGAACCAATTTTTGTACTGGCTCTGATATATTTCTATTGCTGCCACTTGAAAATGGTTCAGCCCTGGAAATATTATCATAAATTAGTTCAGGCTCAGAATTCACGTCAAAATCTGTTGGTACAGACCTTGGGGAATGGGGGGCAACTCTGGCATCCTCCAGATGTGCCTTTCTTGTGGAAGATTTGGCACTTCTGGATTTGGTCTTGCCTCTTCCTTGTCCACATCCATCTGGTTGGACTGAATAGTTGCTTCCATTTCTGGTATGCACCATTTTCACGTCAATTTAAAGATAAAAGGTGAAAATATAAGATAAAATACACACCTTTTGGTGGTAATTTAGCTTTTTCTGAGTTGAATAAGGTGCCTCTTTTAGCAATCTGCACCTCAATACTGTCTTCAGATTCTGCTTCTGAAGATTCTGGACTAGTGATATATCTTTTACTGAGTCTGTTGCCAGCTGCACAGTATTTGATTAAAGACACTAAAAAGAATTTATAAAAGAGAAAAAATTATTTTTTATACTTTTTTTGAAATATTTTTAAAGATTTTTTATAAGTTTTATATTTTTTTATATTAAAAAATTATTCTTTTTAAAGAAAAAAATTAAAATTTAAGATTTTGAATGAAAATTAATTCAGAGTAACCCAAAGAATAATTTTATAAGTTTTTGGATGTGAAAAAGCCACGTGTAAAACAGTATAAAATTAAACCAAATTCCTCAATGAAAAAAGATTTCCAAAACAATTTCAAAAATAAGAATTATTTTAACTTTAAAATGAAAGAAAAAATTATTAAATTAATATATTTTAGAGCTTAAAAATATATTAATTAAGGGTACAAGGTTCAAAAAACACGGCCAGGCCCCCAAATGTAAGATGTGACTATGAAACTGATGATAATATTACTATTAATCAACAGTACTATGTCTGTTCTTATGAAATATAATAATAAAAATTATTATAACCACAATTAAATAATTATAAAATTATTTCTTTCACGTGTTATACACTACTAGTGATTATAACAGTGAGCAGTAATTGTCTACAAGAATCAATTACAAGAAGAATTTAATAATAAAAACTTCTTTTATTAAAATAATAAAATTATTTTAATATATAATTATCTTTTACAAGAATAATTATAAAGATAATTCTTGAAGAAAACTATTACTAGAGAAAAACTTTAAGAATTAAAGATAAATGACTCACTAATACTCCAAAGAACTTATTGAAAGATAAGAGTAGAGAAATTTGACGTAGAATTGTGGATTTTAAGGGATCAAGATGATTTATAACAGTATTACAACAATATATAGTTGGATTCTATGATTTCACGTCTTTCTGATTGATTCTGAAAGATTTAAAACACTTAAGAATAGCTTGAACTAATACTTACTTGTTGGTAATAATGGTTTAATAAATTTATATGATGATGATACAGAAAAAACAGCAAGAAGAGGCTTCTTTTAAGTCAATAACAGCTCACAGAGGCGTGCCATGGAGCAAACTGAAAAACCAGTGAGTGAGAAAACAATAAACCTTTTTGGATTATTGATTGCATCATCTGTTGTCACGTAAGATTATCATAATTACTTAATTGATGCTTTTACGTGACTACCAACCCCAATATGGTTAAGAATAAAAGGAGTAACACTTGTAAATCTTCTTTTATTCTAAAATAATCATTGATTTCTCAAAGTTATCAATGTTATTGCCAATTTCATCACAGGTTGTAATTACTGTGAATTTTTGAAGATTCAGTGTTTCATGTAGAATATCCAAAATGGACTGTAAGTAAAACTTTTAATTTTACTAGTAAAACTGTAATTCTTTTTGGTTGTACCATAGATAATAAAGTTCTCCTTTAGTCCTTAAAGTTTCAGAAAGATTCATTAAGAATTGTATTTTTAATGAATTTTTGAAGGTTTTACCTCATTTCTACGTAGAATTGCAAATAGCAGTGTTTTGCTGGTTGCTATGAGGTAAATCAATGAATATGGGTCCCAAAAGGGTTTTAATTACTCTTTTGGGGTTTATCCATGGAAAGTCATTAGTAATTGACATGGTTACAGGAGTGTAAGTAGCTCATTACCTCCTTGGCACGTCAAAATAGCAGGTTATTTGCTATTTTCTGGTGTTTTACAGTAGTTGTAACTTGGTAACCAAGTTCCCAAAGAGTTTTAGTTTACCAATTGGGCCAAGATGAGCCATGGATCCATGCTCTGGAGCTATCCACGCCTCTGAGGCCTCAGAAGTTGGGTACCCTGGCTCTCTTTGATGTCTTTTGTCCCCCTTGCCTATTTTTTACGTCAAAATAGTAATTTAAGCTTAAAGTGAGATATCCACTATGGGTGTACCAAAAGTCCATGTAAGAATACCATGATATTAAGTGCTCAAAACATGCATAACACTATTCTTAGTGTATATGTAACATGGGATTTCTCACTTTCCCATTATTTTGGCTAAAAATCAAGAAAAACAAAAATTTTCACGGATCTTTTATGTGGTATTAATGATGTGGTATTGAAGTATTTTCCATTTTACCACCTCAAATACTTAAATTGAGCTTATTCACTCTATGGAGCTACCCTAGGTGAATTTTTGTGTAGAATCCAAATCTGGTCTTAAATCCATGGATTTACTTACTCAATAAAAAGTTATTCATCTTTTCTGAAATTGAAAATGATGAATTTTGGATATATGCATGACTTATGAGTTGTGCATAATTCAAAATCTCTTTTTAAGATAATTGTGGCCTATTTGGGTATGTAAAATATACCTCAAGGCTCACATTCCCTCCCACCAAAAAATAAAATTGTACTACAATTTTATTAGTGATAAAAGAATAAGGCCCCAAAAAGGGGTAATGTCCACTGTCCAACCTCTTTTCATTACTCAGATCAAGTAATTTAAAGCACATTTATAGACATATTCAGGCTTGTGGCCTTCTTTCATGTCTAAATCTTCTTAAGAGTTTATCTGAGTCAGGTATTTCTGATTCTGCCATCCATTCATCTTCATGTACTGGATTTCTATATCTGACAAGATATTCTCTTTGATTTTTACCCCTAAGTCTCCTTTCTTTGATGACTTTCTTAATCTTTTTGTCTTCATTCTGTTCCACAGGTGGTACAGTTAAAGGAGTTGGGTTTCTTAAAGGAAACAATTCTTTATCAGCTGGTTGATAAGGTTTTATCAAGCTGACTGGAAATGTGGGGTGTTTATTTTCCAATTCACCACTCAATTCCACTTGAACTGCATTGGTTCCATGTAAAGCAACAATAACAAAAGGTCCTACATAAGAATCTTTAAGTTTCTTTGGGCCTTTGATATTATTAAAATTCAAGGTTGAAACTAGAACTAAGTCCCCTACTTTGAAGTCTGGTACTTTATGACTCTTGTCCCACTTCTGTTTTGCATAATCAAAAGCATCATCCATACTTTGTTTTGCATGGTGTTTTACTTTATCAAGCATTAATTTGAAGCTGGAAGCTGTAGGATGAATGTCAATCAAGTCTTTCCTCAGTGTGTCTGCTGGGAGTCTTGGATTCCATCCTTTTTCTAACATAGCAGGAGTTTGTCCTGTGGAAGAATGGACTGATGTCTTGTATGCCAATTCTAATGCAGGTATCAAAGTGCACCAGTCATGGGTAAAGCCATCTGAGTCTCTGAATTCTAATCCATAAGCACAAAATCTCCTGATCATGTCTTCTAAAGTTTGAATCATCCTCTCTGCTAGCCCATCTGTTTGAGGGTGATATGCTGTAGAGAATGATAACTTAGTCCCAAACAATCTATGAAGATTGGTCCAAAGTGCAGATGTGAACTTGGGGTCTCTGTCACTTATGATATTTTTAAATAACCCTGTATGAGAAATAACTCTACTCCATAAAAGAAGAGCTGTATCCATAGCAGTGTCATCTTTATGACATGGTAAGAATATGGGAGTTTTGCTATATCTGTCTACAATGACTAAACAAGCATTATAACTTTTGTCACCACTTGGAGGAAGTGCTGTGACCCAATCCATGTGAACAACTTCCCAAGGGGATTTTGGTTCTTGAATATGGATCATTAATCCAAATTTCTTGCCTGTACTCCTGTTTGCTTTTTGGCATCTATCACAGGTATGGCAATATTCAATGGTTTCTTTTCTCCAAGATGGCCACCATGCACAGTTCTTCACCTTTTCAAGTGTTCTGTCTTCTGATAGGTGTCCAGAGTAAATGCTATCATGGCATTCATGAAGAATGGTATTGATGAGCAATCTACTACACAATGTCATCACACAAGAATGTTTTGTTCTATGGTAAATAATCCCATCAAACAAGTGAAATCTTCCTTCAGAATAGGAATTTTTCCAAACTTCATCTAGTGTATTAACCAAAGATGTGTCTTTGCAGTCTTTATCCAATAAAGAAGTCAAGATATGGCAATTCTTGTCTTGTTTATAAGACTCTCTGACCTCTTCAAAGAATTCAGTCCCAATATCAGTTATGTTAATCCCTTCAATTGGAATCTGTGGTTCAGCTTCCAAAGGTACATAAGCTGGGTTATCAGGAGTGTTGGCTAAAGCCCATCTACTAAGTCCATCAGCATTTTTGTGAATGTTTCCTGCTTTATGAACTATAGTCATGTTTCCTCTATATTCTTGAATGGCTATTTGCCATCTCAACATATGTCTGTTGGGAGTTTTCATGTTAAGAAGTGATTTCACGGCATTACAGTCAGTTATCACTTCAAAAACACTGCCATCAAGGTAATAGTGTAATTTCTCAAGTGCCCATACCAAACATAAGCACTCCATTTGGCTTGCACCATATCTGGCTTCTGTTGGTTTGATTTGTCTTGAGATATAACAAACTGGTCCTTCTGTAGGTTTGTCATCAATAATTTGGACTTGGTGTAGGGCTGCCCCTAATCCATCCCCACATGCATCAATGTACAATTTAAAAGGAATATTCCAGTCAGGAATGAGGAGTAAAGGTGCTTCTGTAAGGGCTTTCTTTATCTTCTCATAAGCTTTAATTCTTTCCTGTGTCATTTCAAATACAGTCTGTTGATCACAGATTCTATAAAGTGACTTGGCTAGAATTGCAAAATCTTTCAAGTGTTGCCTATAGTAACTAGCAAATCCAAGAAAAGACATCATTTCTTTTTTATTCTGGGGTATTGGCTTAAGTAACACTGCTGCTACTTTATTCTTGTCAATACCCAAGCTCAAACCAGAAACAACATGTCCTAATGCTTTGAGTTCTTCAAAACCAAAATTGCATTTCTTAAGTGAAATTTTCATGTTCACTTCTGCAAATTTATGAAGTACTCTTGCAAGTCTTTCAAGGTGCAAAGACCATGAGTCAGAACATATAATAATATCATCAATATAAATGATAAGCCATCCTTCAGACAATTCTGTAGGGAAGATGGTATTCATCATTCTTTGATAATGAGATGGAGCATTTTTAATGCCAAATGGCATTCCAAGATACTCATAAATACCACAGTGAGTGATAATTCTAAGTAATTTCCTAGCTTTAGGCGTCAAAACATTTTGATGGAAGCCTTTTAATGCATCCATTGATGTTATATACTTGGCTTTAGACAATTGAGTCAAGGTTTCTTGGATCCTAGGGATTGGATACCTATCTGGAACTGTGTAGGTATTCAAAGCT
Source organism: Austropuccinia psidii (assembly GCA_023105745.1). NCBI lineage: Eukaryota > Fungi > Basidiomycota > Pucciniomycetes > Pucciniales > Sphaerophragmiaceae > Austropuccinia > Austropuccinia psidii. Next base: position 34,824,601 of record JALGQZ010000005.1, on the reverse strand, counting down.
CTAAAATCTCCAACCATTCTTGACTTATCATTATGCCATGCAATAATAACAGGTGTTGTCACTTCAACTTCCTCATTATGGCCTACTTTCCTTAGCACACCAAGTTGGATCAACTCTTGGATATGTTTTTCCAAGGCCTCTCTAGCTCTGGGACTGGCTGGATAAGCTGGTCTTCTAAGTACTGGAGGATATGGTCTATCAATATTAAGAGTAATATCAATTTCATGTCCCCTTATAGCGCCTAATGGTTCATTATCAGATGCAAATGCATTATTGTATGTATATAATACATCAATAAGTTCATTCCTCATCTTTGGTGACAATGATGGATTAATTTGTGCTTCAACAAGTTGTTTAGACACAAATTCATCTTTGTAAGTATCTTTGACAGAAGATACTACAGATATCTGTTTTGGCATATTGGAGAAAGCAAATTTTTGCCTTTTGTTATCTCCAATTGTGAAATATCTGTCTTTATGGTTATTTATATCAATACCATAAATATTCAAGTAATCATTTCCAAGAATGATATGCTGAGATGTACAATTATCCATTACTACAATCTCAGTTTTCATTCTTACACTTCCTGCTGGATGTGGGAATACAATATTAGTGTCCAATATGCCCAAGGGGTACATATTGTTACTGGCACTACTGAACTGTACACCTTCTATTGGTAATAGATGGTTTTTCCATTCAGGAAGTATAATTTGGAGATAATCTTTGCCAATACAAGTGCAAAATTCCCCTGTATCCAGATTTACTTTGGCTTCAATATCACCCATTAGAACTGATGTGATACAGGATGCTCCAGCAGTATAACCCTTTCCTCTAGCAGGTTTTGTTTTACACATTCTGGCATCTTGGATATTGATCAGGTTGTAGCAATCCTCACTGTACTGTGGCAAGTGGGTATGGACTTCTGTGACCTCAAAGAAAGCTGAAATGTTTTCAATGGGATAGTCCTCTACTGGTGTATCTTCAGAGACTGCAGAATCTTGATCAGACTCTTCTTTCTCTTCAGTACACTGAATGTCTTCAATGATTTGAACTTCATTGATCTTTGTCTTCTTAGGGCAAGTGTTGGCTAAATGTGAAGTACTTCCACATTTATGACACTTCAAGACAGGTCTTTATGGTCTTCTCTCCTCTCTAGGAATCTTTGAGACTATTTTGGACTCTATTGGGTTTCTAACCCAAGTTTTACCAATTCTTGTTCTGGTAATGATATCTTCCATAGCATTAATGTAGTCCTCTGTTGAACAGGGTTCCACACATCTGCTTTTGATAGCATGTTCCAGTTCTCCTCCACACTTTCTTAATATTTTCATATTAATCATAGTGTCAGACATATCTGGGTGTAAAGCAGATAATCTGTCTTTTTGTTTGAAGAACCAAGTAAGTGGTTTGTCTTTTTCTGAGTTAAAAATGGCACTTTCAAAAGCATTCTCCATTTTAAACCTCCAAGAATTATTGGCCCATTTGGTAATCACTTCAGATTTCCACCAAGACCAGTCATGTCTTCCATGATCCATTCTCATCTTGTAATACCATTTCTTTGCAGTCTTGGTAAACAAACAATGTAATTTTCCTACTATGATTTCATCAGGTATATTAAAGTCTTCTTGCAACATATCAATAGTCCTGATGAATTCAATATGGTTGTATTCTCCTTCACCAGAGAATGTTGGCCATTCTTCTAATTTGGGAATATCCTTTGCAGAAATAACATTCTCTCCTAAGAATGGAGTCAAACTTTCTTTGACAGAAAGTTTTTCTTCAGTCAAAGGTGTAGAATGTCTTGGCATATGTGGTTCATGATTCTTATGAATTTGCTCCACACTTGCAATTATTTCATTCTTCAATTTCTGCCTTTCACTGTCACTTTTTGCTAAATGTATAGCAAATTGATTGGTGTTCTTAACTATTTGTAAGACATGGTCTTCAAGAGTTTTAAGTCTATCATTTACTTTAAAGATGGAAAGATCCTCTGTGTCATTATTTTGACATTGGTTCTCAATTCTTTCACAAGCATTGCTAATTGACTCAAGGGTGACAGTTGTCAATTTATGCCAATCAGAATGTTGCTTGTCATTTTTCTTTAAATCATTGATGTCTAATGTAATTTGCTTCAACTTTGACTCAAGTTTGCCAATTTCTACACTAATACTTCTATGTACATCATTTATTTGCGTGGAAAAGTCCTGTTCATCCTTTCCTGCTCTTTGGCTGTGAATTCCATAAGAGTTCTGGCAATATTGAAGACACTGTCCACGGCTGAAGGCTCCAATCTGGGGATCCTGTACCCTTGTGGGTAAGGTCTGTGCCAATTGGCTTTGCCTTTGCCCTTGCCTTGATGGTTCTTGGGACCTCTCTGTTTCTTTTGAGGTCCTTTGGGCTTGTCCTTGGATGCTTCTGGAGCTGGTTTGGAGCTGGTAGATGCCACTGGTGCCTCTGTCTCCAAAGTTGGAGTCATTTCCAATTCTTTCTTCTGGTCTATGGATAAAAGACTCTGGTTCTTCAACCAATTCTTTATCTTTTTGACCTTGTCTTTGCAAGACAGGGGGCTCCAACCTCCTAAGAGTTCTATGGTCTTCTCCTGACCCAGAAAGCTCTTGATGTGTAAGTAGGAGTTCATGGCCCCCTGCCAAAGGCTTGGGCAGATTTCCCACTCCTCTTCTTTGGCTGCTCTGAACCAATTTTTGTACTGGCTCTGATATATTTCTATTGCTGCCACTTGAAAATGGTTCAGCCCTGGAAATATTATCATAAATTAGTTCAGGCTCAGAATTCACGTCAAAATCTGTTGGTACAGACCTTGGGGAATGGGGGGCAACTCTGGCATCCTCCAGATGTGCCTTTCTTGTGGAAGATTTGGCACTTCTGGATTTGGTCTTGCCTCTTCCTTGTCCACATCCATCTGGTTGGACTGAATAGTTGCTTCCATTTCTGGTATGCACCATTTTCACGTCAATTTAAAGATAAAAGGTGAAAATATAAGATAAAATACACACCTTTTGGTGGTAATTTAGCTTTTTCTGAGTTGAATAAGGTGCCTCTTTTAGCAATCTGCACCTCAATACTGTCTTCAGATTCTGCTTCTGAAGATTCTGGACTAGTGATATATCTTTTACTGAGTCTGTTGCCAGCTGCACAGTATTTGATTAAAGACACTAAAAAGAATTTATAAAAGAGAAAAAATTATTTTTTATACTTTTTTTGAAATATTTTTAAAGATTTTTTATAAGTTTTATATTTTTTTATATTAAAAAATTATTCTTTTTAAAGAAAAAAATTAAAATTTAAGATTTTGAATGAAAATTAATTCAGAGTAACCCAAAGAATAATTTTATAAGTTTTTGGATGTGAAAAAGCCACGTGTAAAACAGTATAAAATTAAACCAAATTCCTCAATGAAAAAAGATTTCCAAAACAATTTCAAAAATAAGAATTATTTTAACTTTAAAATGAAAGAAAAAATTATTAAATTAATATATTTTAGAGCTTAAAAATATATTAATTAAGGGTACAAGGTTCAAAAAACACGGCCAGGCCCCCAAATGTAAGATGTGACTATGAAACTGATGATAATATTACTATTAATCAACAGTACTATGTCTGTTCTTATGAAATATAATAATAAAAATTATTATAACCACAATTAAATAATTATAAAATTATTTCTTTCACGTGTTATACACTACTAGTGATTATAACAGTGAGCAGTAATTGTCTACAAGAATCAATTACAAGAAGAATTTAATAATAAAAACTTCTTTTATTAAAATAATAAAATTATTTTAATATATAATTATCTTTTACAAGAATAATTATAAAGATAATTCTTGAAGAAAACTATTACTAGAGAAAAACTTTAAGAATTAAAGATAAATGACTCACTAATACTCCAAAGAACTTATTGAAAGATAAGAGTAGAGAAATTTGACGTAGAATTGTGGATTTTAAGGGATCAAGATGATTTATAACAGTATTACAACAATATATAGTTGGATTCTATGATTTCACGTCTTTCTGATTGATTCTGAAAGATTTAAAACACTTAAGAATAGCTTGAACTAATACTTACTTGTTGGTAATAATGGTTTAATAAATTTATATGATGATGATACGGAAAAAACAGCAAGAAGAGGCTTCTTTTAAGTCAATAACAGCTCACAGAGGCGTGCCATGGAGCAAACTGAAAGACCAGTGAGTGAGAAAACAATAAACCTTTTTGGATTATTGATTGCATCATCTGTTGTCACGTAAGATTATCATAATTACTTAATTGATGCTTTTACGTGACTACCAACCCCAATATGGTTAAGAATAAAAGGAGTAACACTTGTAAATCTTCTTTTATTCTAAAATAATCATTGATTTCTCAAAGTTATCAATGTTATTGCCAATTTCATCACAGGTTGTAATTACTGTGAATTTTTGAAGATTCAGTGTTTCATGTAGAATATCCAAAATGGACTGTAAGTAAAACTTTTAATTTTACTAGTAAAACTGTAATTCTTTTTGGTTGTACCATAGATAATAAAGTTCTCCTTTAGTCCTGAAAGTTTCAGAAAGATTCATTAAGAATTGTATTTTTAATGAATTTTTGAAGGTTTTACCTCATTTCTACATAGAATTGCAAATAGCAGTGTTTTGCTGGTTGCTATGAGGTAAATCAATGAATATGGGTCCCAAAAGGGTTTTAATTACTCTTTTGGGGTTTATCCATGGAAAGTCATTAGTAATTGACATGGTTACAGGAGTGTAAGTAGCTCATTACCTCCTTGGCACGTCAAAATAGCAGGTTATTTGCTATTTTCTGGTGTTTTACAGTAGTTGTAACTTGGTAACCAAGTTCCCAAAGAGTTTTAGTTTACCAATTGGGCCAAGATGAGCCATGGATCCATGCTCTGGAGCTATCCACGCCTCTGAGGCCTCAGAAGTTGGGTACCCTGGCTCTCTTTGATGTCTTTTGTCCCCCTTGCCTATTTTTTACGTCAAAATAGTAATTTAAGCTTAAAGTGAGATATCCACTATGGGTGTACCAAAAGTCCATGTAAGAATACCATGATATTAAGTGCTCGAAACATGCATAACACTATTCTTAGTGTATATGTAACATGGGATTTCTCACTTTCCCATTATTTTGGCTAAAAATCAAGAAAAACAAAAATTTTCACGGATCTTTTATGTGGTATTAATGATGTGGTATTGAAGTATTTTCCATTTTACCACCTCAAATACTTTAGTTGAGCTTATTCACTCTATGGAGCTACCCTAGGTGAATTTTTGTGTAGAATCCAAATCTGGTCTTAAATCCATGGATTTACTTACTCAATAAAAAGTTATTCATCTTTTCTGAAATTGAAAATGATGAATTTTGGATATATGCATGACTTATGAGTTGTGCATAATTCAAAATCTCTTTTTAAGATAATTGTGGCCTATTTGGGTATGTAAAATATACCTCAAGGCTCACACCTCATCTGAATGTTCATTTGAGGATCAATGGCTTAAAGTCTTTTAGACTGTCTGAGACACCACTCATATGGACCTTTGTCCACAGAGTATTTGTCATTTTCAAATGACATGGTCTTCTTCCATATCCAAGTACCATTTCTGTACTTTTGGATGATTTGACTCTTCCACCATGGCCAGTTTCTTCTTCCATGAATTTCTTTCATTTCTGTGTACCATATACTAGCATGTCCTTTGAATTCTGTATGAAGTCTAGCAGTAATCCAGTAGTTTGGTATGCTTGGTACATCAATGAAGAGTCCATCAATATAATATATGAGTTCTATATGGTAATATTCTCCAGTTACAGAGAATTTGGGCCAGTTTGAGGCCTCAGGAAGCTGTTTCAAGGCTTTATTTTCTGAATAAGACATATTATCTCCATCCTGGTATTGTGATGGAGATCTTTCCTTATTCATCAACATGGCATCTGGTTTTATGTCATCTTGATGATATGGATTATCCATAACATGGCCTTGTGGTCAGGGCTTCATGTTATGGTAGACATTAAACAGCTTGTTTATGTCTTGATCCAGACAATCCCTTTCCCTTTTTCTGTGGTGTTGTTCTTCAAAGACTAGATTAAGTCTTTTGTTGGTTTCTTCAGATCTTTCCTCAATTGAGCATGTCCTTCTTGAAGAGTTTTAACAATTTTGTCCATGGAGGCTGTTAATTTTTTCATCCTCTCATGGCTTGCTTCAAGTTTTGAAAACTGCTTTTGAGTTTGCTCAGAAAATTGGGACATTTGTAACCACAGTGCATCACCGTTTAAGTTACTCTCAGGTGTGACAACATTATGTTCAATCTGAGTGGGGGAAATATTTCTATTAATAGGACTACTGATTCTAGAGTTATTTACAACTACTTCTGGCTCTTGTGTACTTCTTTCACCAAATCCAACAGCTTTTGGTACTTTGGATCTGCCTATGTCTTCCTTTGGATAAAGGTGGTCTTGTTTTTTCCCTTTTATCCTTGTCTTATCCTGGAAACTTCCTGGGATTGTGAAGAATGGTGACTCTTGGCCACTGATCTGTTGGTTTCTGAATGGTTTGAAGCAACTGGAGAGCTGATTTGGCCTGCTCCTTGTGAGCCTGAAGGAATCTGAGTATGCCCTGTCTGGGTCAGCTGTTCTTCTATAGCTTGGATAGTGGCTTGATTCTCCCTTATCCTGTTTTCCCTCACCTCCAGGATTCTGAACTTCCAGGTGGGATTCTAACATTTGGTGATTACCATAATGTCTCGGAAGTCTATCTCTTTGAAACAAATCTTCTGGAAGTTTGCTCTAAGTTCTGCCCAGTGGGATGCCAGGTTGAACCTCTTGTTCTCCATGCTCCATTAAAATGAATCTTTGAGGAGTTGGTGGAGCTAAAGAACTTGATCCATATCTTTCCAGTCCTCTGGTTTGAGGTTCCTGTTGAATTGGAAACTGAATGGTAGGGTGGGTATGATTTCCCTCAGTGTCTTCCCATCCACCATTGTGTCCAAGGTGTCCTCTTCCAGGTCTTCTGGTTCTGGACAAGTCTTCTCTGTCCTCTTGTTGATTCCTTAGGAAGCCAAGGTTTCTGAGGTGTAAAGGTAATATATCAGTGTTTGCAAAAAGTCAAAAAATTTATGTTATTAGGGTATTTACCTTTGACTGTGCTTTGTACAAATTTGTTGTCTGCTGATCTTGGAAATTTACCTTTAGAGGTTACAACTGGCTAAATTATGGTAATTTTCCCTGTACAAGTGGTTAAGGTTAGTTTACCTTGTATTGAAGAAGAGTTTTGTGGTTTTCTATTCCTCTGAGTGGCAATGGGTGTCCACTTGTTTGCTGTAATAAGGCCTCCACTGTGCCTCTTTCCTTTGCCCTTGCTGCCCTCTCTTTCTGAGGGTGTCACTGGTGTGTTGGCCTGTGACTGGGTCTCTAGTGGTATGTAGTTTTCTTCCACTGAATCAAACAGGAAAATAGGGCTTAATTTCAGTTAAGACTTCTTAAAATGCTGTTTGCACATCTAAGAATGGCCTCTGGGCTTGTATGTTACTAAAATTTGCCCTTGTATAATGACAGTGTAATTGAATCACCAATTCCATGTCATAAATACAGCTTACAGATATCTGGTACACTGTTTGTATGCCAGTATCTCACATAATAACTTGTAATTAGCAAGTATGATCTGATAAAAGTGGTATGTAAGAGTGTAATTGAATCAACAATACACTCAAACACGCCTCAAATGTTGGCTTTACAGTAAGAAGTGTCCTTATATTAATTAAAAAAAGGACTTTATTAATGGCTTAAAGTGTTTTTATATGTAAAACATGCCAAAAATAAGGGTTGTTGTTGTGATTAAATTATAATTAACCACACCACTATTTGATTAAAAAAGATAAAAGGTGGTATGTAAAATATACCAAAGAATATATACAATATGTTTTATATATATTTTTAAGAAATTACACCTAAAAAGATAAAACAATATGTCAGAATATAAGAAAATAAGTAAAAAGCTCACTTTTAAGGTCCAAAAAAGTCAAAAAACATGGCCAGGCCCCCAAAATGTCAGGCTGAGTCTATTTTAAGGAGGTAATAAGGCTATTTACAACTTGAACTATGACTTTGACATGGATAAAAGGTATTGAAAATGTTTTAATTAAATATAAAAAGGGATTCACTAATGAGAATTAGTGGTGGTGAGTGCTATTGAAAGCCCTTGGTGCAGCTTTACCTGTTTGGGTTACAATAATAAAGACTACAATACTAAAATTTATAGTATAACCTGATTATTTTCCAATAGTATAGCTTTTGTTAACAGTTGTACTACGTAGGAATTCAAGAGCAGGATGGGGATTCCTTTTCTGGAAGGGAAAAGGCCTCCTTTTATCCTGAAATGGGGTGAAAAGGCTGCTAGACCTTTTCACATAGAGGAAGTGAAGATTTTTCACTCTCAAGGACAGGCTTGTGGTTTGAAAAAGGTTTGTATAACCTGTATTGGGCTCAGATGTGGTTTTGAAATTACATCTGGGAAGGTTTCACCAATACAGGGTGAAGATTTTCATCTGGGGACCACACAGCTTGATTCTGACGTGTATGACATGTATAATACTGTACAGAACCTGTATGGGACCCCAGTATTGAATGAAATATGGGGTATTGAAGTAAAAACAAGCTTCTTTGTCATTTTGACACATCATAATCATGGTTATGGGATATTATCCCATGGTAAGGCTGTATTGGCCAAAATGTGGGATTTTGACCTTAAAACAGCCATAACTTTGTCAGTTCTCAAGATATCAACCTCAAAGATGGTTCAGTGTTTAGGCCTGTATGCTTTCTGCACAATGATACCCCATTTGACATGGCTATCATTAAATATGGCAAAGCTATGACATGTACAAGAGTTTTGTACATATGCATGTTTTAAGGAAAAAGCTGTATTGCGCTTGTTTGCCTTATAGCTTTTGTTCTAGATGAGATATGGGGAAATGAATGGCACCATCAGATAGCAGTGATTGTGCTCCTTCCAAAAAGACCCCACTTTAGGTATCTCACACTAAAACTGTAGAAGTTAGATGAGAGGTGAATATTTTATTCACCCTTATTGGGCCAGAATTTGGCCATAACTTCTGTAATACTGGTGCTAGCTCAGTTTGGCTGGAACCATGAGATATAACTGACTTAGAGCTTCATTTTAAGTACCCATTTGATGGGGTTAAGCCTCTTACTCTGTACTTCAGATGAGAGGTTAAAATTAAGGTTCATGCTCAGCAACAACTTTGGGCAGGAATAACTTTGTTATCCTTTGTCCTATGGTGATGGGACTTGTATATTTGGAAAAGAATGAGTTTCCTCTTTCTTTTGATACCTTTTGAGCTTATTTGGCTCAGCTCCATGTTTTGGTGGTATCTTGGCTATACCATTGATTTATGGTATTTGGCTGTCATGCTTGTGCTCTGGATTTCAGTCACAGGCTGACACTGGTGGTAATAAAGGTATAATTGAATAATGTGATGATTTGGACAAAAAATCCAGGGGAGGCCTCTTTTAAGTCTAAAATGGCTCACAGAGGCGTTCCATGGAGCAAACTGAAAAAACAGTGAGTGAGAAAACAATAAACCTTTTTGGATTATTGAATGCATCATCTGTTGTCATGTAAGATTATCATAATTACTCAATTGTAGCTTTTACATGACTACCAGCCCATTTATGTTTAAGAATAAAAGGAGTAACAACTGTAAATCTTCTTTTATACCAAAAAAATAATTGATTTCTCAAAGTTATCAATATTATTGGAATTTTAATAAAAGAGTGTCTTTTCTGTGAATTTTCAAAGATTCAGTGTTTCACATGGAATCATCAAAAATGGACTGTAGGTGAAACTTTGAATTTTACTTATAAAAGTATAATTTTTTTTTGGTTTTTATATGAATTATACAGCTCTGAATTGGTCCCAAAAGTTTCAGAAAGATGCATTAGGAATTGTATTTTTGATGAATTTTTGAAGTTTTTACCTCATTTCTACATAGAATTGCAAATAGCACTATATCGCTGGTTGTTATGAGGTAGATCAATGGATACTAGTCCAAAAAAGGTTTTAATTACTGTTTTATGGTTTATCCATGGAAAATAATTAATAATTAACATGTTTACAGGAGTCTAAGTTACTCTTTACCTCCTTGGCACGTCAAAATAGCAGCTTATTTGCTATTTTCTTATAATATAATGAAGTTTTGACTTGGTAACCAAGTTCCCAAAACGTTTTTAGTTTACTAATTGGGCCAAGATCAGCCAGGGATCCAAGCTTTGGAGCTGTTCATGCCTCAGAGGCCTGAGAAGCTGTGTACCCTGGCTCTCTTTGATGTCTTTGACCCCCTTGTCTATTTTTTATGTCAAAATGGAAATTCAGGCTTCAAGTGAGATATCCACCATGGGTGTACCAAAATTGTATGTAAGAATACCATAATATTAAGTGCCACCAACATGCATAACACTATTCTTAGTGTATATGTAACATGGGATTTCTCACATTCCCATTATTTTGGTGTGAAATTGAGAAAAACAAAACTTTTCATGAATCTTTTATGTGGTATTGATGATGTGGTATTGCAGTATTTTACATATTAAAACCTCAAAGAGTTGATTTAAGCTTATTCACTCTATGGAGATACCCTAGGTAAAATTTTGTGTAGAATCCAAATCTGCCCCTAAATCCATGTATTTACTTACTCAATAAAACGTTATTCATATTTTCTGAAATCAAAAATGATGAATTTTGAATATATGCATGACTTATGGGTTATGCATAGTTCATAATCTATTTTTAAGATAATTGTGGCCTATTTGGGTATGTAAAATATACCTCAAGGCACACAATTATTGATATCTGGATTTCAGCTTACTACTACCACTTTCAGAACACCTGCCTTTTTTTTTAAATTTTAATCTTTTCATCCTACAATTGTCAATGCAGTAATCAATCAAATAATCACCATCTATTTACTCAATCAACTACCTCCCCTATTCCTCAACCAATCCCTCAAACCCCAGGAATTTCAACAGAATTAAATCAACTACCAACTTCTGCCCCAGATAGTGGAAGTGAAATCTTGGGTATGGTAAGTCATAATAAATTAGGCATTGAATTGGAGAGCCTAGAACATTAAAATAATCAAGATACACCAGTTCTTCGAGAATGTGAGCATAAATTCATCTTGAATATTTGTAATATCTCAAAAAATGAGTTTTTTTCAAAGTTTTTATTTCAGATCAGCCTCCAAGCTCTGAAAAACCAAATTTGAAAATATATGAGAAGGAATAGACTGTTGAACCTTGCGCACCAACATAAGATGCTGGGATCGATGACATAATTTTCAGTGGCAAGGTTGAAACTTTATCCAAGGAATAATTTGTCTCCAAAATCACACAAATGATCCCCAGGCTGGAAAAAAGTCAAAATTATAGTATTTCAAAATATTGGTGAAGCAACAAGCCTCCTCAAGATGGATTTGAACCATAAGTCCATTACTAATTTCATACCAAATTTATAAAAACAGCTTCTTACAATATATGGATAGGTGTGGAGGTGGCAGAATCTCTACCTGAAGGATCTCAAGTGGCTATTGGAGCTCCAGGACAAGGGTTAGGAAAAAGACCAAATATCAATGCCACCACAAAAAAACAACAAAAAACACCACACCTTTGAAGCTGCAAAAGATTCTCTTGATCAAGGTGATGAGATTATCAATATAGAAGTTGACCATAATGATAATGAAGGTCCTCAAGCTGAAAGCCCCCCGCACTAAATGAAACAATCCATGATGAAACCCCTCCCACCTCTCCTCAAAAAGACTCAAGAATTTCAAGAAAGTGAGAAAATTCAACATGATACAATGGGTCCAGATATGATTGATATAATTCCTGAACCTGAGCCCAAATTCTCAACCTCTACTAATGAGAAAAGAATATTTTTCTCCTTACTTGAAGAGTTTGGACAGATTCTGAATTATAATTTCAATATTACCCAAGAGTAATGGAAAAAGGGCTTGATAATATCAATAGAATCAACAAAAATTGGTTGGAAAGTTTACCAACAAATGATGCTGATATGTTCCTGCTTGTTAGTATTAAGGCGATCACTAATCAAGAGCTTAAAATGTCAACCTGGCTTGAGGAGCTTGAGGTTGCAAGTGAGTTTTATCTTTGTCAATGATACATCATGATTTTGCTGCTGATTCATTTGATATACATTGCAATATATAGGGTTAAATCTTTTGAAGGAAAGAGAAACCAAAGCCTTTTTTAGTAAAAGCATTGGGAATCTAAAATTGATGAAGGAATAAGCAAAAACTCCAGAAAATCTCCAAAAATCTGAAAGCTCCTTCTTCAAAATGGTTCAGAGCCTTCTTTACCCCTCCAATCCAATTAAGAAGTTTTGGGAAAATTTGATGCTCCAATCAATTAGTTTATTCTCATACAATGTGATTTCACCCAAAACATATGTGGCACCAACAACAAATCCCAATGATCCTCTGGGAACTGAACCGGGAGCAGCTGAACACGTTGCCTCCAGATTGAGTAAATTGAAGAAACATGTAACACAACTTAGCATTGAAGGTGGCAGGGATGACAATGAGATATTGACACAGCCCAAAAGGACTTGGAGGAACTAATGGATAAAGTTATCCACTTGATGATTATGTACAACATGGTATGTGCACATATGAAGGTTGAGGTCTATGGCATGAAAGGCAAACTCACAAGTTCCAAAAAATGAAGCCATCAAAGATCTTTTGTAATGTAACAAGAATCTTGGAACAACTGAAATTTGCTATATTATATTAGCTGAATTATGTGTGGCAGGGGTTTGTGGTTTGATGGTATGCTTCAATAACTGGAGGACAAGATCAGTGATAGGGACTTTATCACTTATTGGCATTTCCAAAGGACTTTCAGAGGGTAGAAAGCTAGTAGAGCCAGTGTGGATACATACTAATAAATATATATGTCATTTACTGAATAGGAGTTTCTTCTCATCAGAGTCTTTTAACCCCATTGTACCTCTTAGATTTGAATTTGCATGGTGCTTGGTATTAGACTTTGGTTATTCCTGGGTGGAGAAGTGGGGTTTTGGTTCAAATGAGGAGGTCAAATTGACTGTACAAAGGTCAGCTAGGCTTACAACCAGGATTGATCCATTTTAAAATAGCTTTGTATAGAATTTATTGTAATTTAATTTTAGAAAGCAATTGATGTGCTCAATAATTGTGACTACCTATCCTACTTTGGATCCCTTAGGATAAATGTTAATAATAAAACAAATTGCATGGTGGTATGACTCTTTACAACATATAAAATCCTCTGATAGGACACAAAGTCAGTTGGGCAGTTGTGCACGCAAAGACCACACACAGGGGCATTGTGGGAAGTGAATATTTTTACCTCCAGCTGATGATGAGCCAAATTGGCCTCTTTTTTTAAGGAATCCTTGGGAAAGTGCAGGACAGGCAGTATCAGTCATCCACAGTGGGGTGCACTAAGAAATGTCCATGCGGCGCAAGTTCAACTTGTGCTTGCTCACAAAATTTGAGATGGTTGGATTTGAAACTCATTGAATGGGAAAATAAATAAATCAATTGAATAATGCAGTATCCATTTAAGTGGATTTGGTTCAGGTACTTGAGATCACAATTAACAAAAGTCAAATGTAATCATTTATTTTTAGTGGGCAAGAAAATATCACCACCAACTGAGAACAAATTTAGGTGAAATTCATAATCCACACAAAAGTAACTAATCCATTGGTTTAATTTCATTTTCCTGTACAAGAATTCCATTCACAAAAAAGGAACTCATGGAAAAAAATTGGGAGGGAAGAAGGAAAGTGTGAGTTTCTCAGTTATTTTCAAGGTATATATATATATCTATGGGCCATAATTCATGTGTCACCCTCATTGGGCCCCATGGAGTAACATTGGGGTTAGTCAGTTTAGATCAAGCCAATGCTATGTGGGCTCCAACAGGGAAGTCATCAATGTGTGCCAAATAAAGCTCATTGGGAATTGGGAACCATTCATTTGGGATAGAAATGCGCTTGCTTCAAATGGTATTCAGCAGTATCTCATATCTTTTCCGCTTCAACACCCAGTGATCCCTCAACCACTTGTGAATAGTGGCACATCCCAAAAGGTAAAGGAGGCCAAAACCACCAAAAGGGATAAGCTTTTCTTTCCAGTCAACCAACAGCACAAATAGAAATTCCAGTGAATTCCAAGGGTTTGTGGCTTTGACTCAATTCAAATCATTTCACTTTGGCCGCATGGCTATCTTCTCTGCAACTGGATCACTCATTTCCCTTGTTGACTTCAGACCATTTAAAACAATGAGTGAGGTTGAGGTAAATTGATTGGATGAATTATCAATATTATCATTTTGAAAAGGGAATTTCACAGACCCAATATCAACAAATGGGGCATGAATCAGGGGAGATATTTTTGCTATCGGGTGGCACAAATGCAGCAAAAAGAACAAAAAATTTTGTATTTATGGTATTCTTGGGAAAATTGAAGACACAAAAGAAGAATGGTGGAACCAAGGTGAATCTCTGAGCTTGGTGGGCTGCATTCTAGGTAAATACTTACAATAAATTGGGGATAAATAATTTCAAAAGATGCAAACTTTCTACAAGTCATTAGGGGTCCCCTCTTTACATAAAATCAACTATGAAGCCAAGATGTTTTCAAATAAGGGGGAGTTTGAGCTTGCTTCCGATCTCACTTTAACCATGAATGGATTCAAAAATTAACCTCATTTTGATAAGGATGCACCATTGTATTCTTTGGGATTATGGTTTCAAGCTGATAAGCAGACCTACTTAATTCAAATGGATGTGTAAAAGCATTCTACTGGGGGAAAATGGATCTTGTCAAATGAACATTTTTGGATTGATTTATCTGAATGTCACATGCTCATTCAGGTAGTGTGGGCCAGTAGGACATTCTTTCATTATACTGAACAATAACAGAAAAACAAAAGCACAACCCTAGTGGAGATGTCTGCTAAATGCTCAATGAAGTTAGCAAAATCCACATCTATTATGAAATTTGTGAGAGAGCTGGCTATAAAATCTCATTTCAATTAGAAGAATGAGAGGATTTGGATGAATGTTGGAATTAGAGGGCGATTGGACAATAATGGTGTGGTACTGCATAGTACAGTATACACCAGGATTGGATGGTTTGGAATTGGGGATATAGGGTGGCTCAAATAAAAAGGGGTGGAAATGGCTCACATACCATGCCACCATAAATGGGCATATACTGAGGCTGTAAATGCAATTCTCATTCTTTTTAATAATGGGACCAGCTGGTCATACCAAAAAAGGTGAATTACCTCCCACTATATTTTTATGCCTCATTGTCACACGACAGCACATAGAAGTCCAATGGGGTTTGGGGTCATATGCATTTACTGTATCCCTTCACTTCACATGCATGTCCAGGAACCCTGCGCTTCACATGCAAATTTTCCCACATGTACAGTATACATGCATGTCACATGCAAAGCCTTCCACATGTCAAGTATACATGTGTGTCACAAGAAAATCCTTACACATGTCTAGGATCCCAGCCCTTCACACACATATCCTTATGCATGTCTAGGATCTCAGCCCTTCACACACATATCCTTATGCATGTCTAGTATTAGTGTGCTTCACCTGCCCAGGATCCTGGCACTTTGCACACGAAACCTTGTACATTCATGTAGTATACCTGCGCTTCACACACAAATCCTTACACTTGTCCAGGATCCTGGCCCTTCATACACAAATCCTTACACATGTCAGAATAATTGTGTGTTGCCTTAGTACTGGAAATGAATCATGCATCACCAGGGCGAATCTCGCGTCAATCGTCGGCGATTGACTTCACGTCGCACCGCGGTCAGTATAAAATCTTGCTTCAGTCGCGTTAGTGTCACTTTATAGTCACTGGATTTAGTGGGTCACGTCACATCAGCGTCAAGACAACGTCAATCGTCACATGTGTCACATGAGAATGTCACTCAAAGCCCAAACCCATTTCAACACTATGCGCAACGTTCATGTAATTTCACCTCATTGGCTTCCGCCTCCCCGACGCTTAGCATGCTTATGCACCCGCACCGCCCTCCATCCGGATGAGACTCCGACACTTCCCGCCCCTCTCCGTCCTCACCACTCCTTACGCTTTCACACCCCCGCCCCTACCATCCTTACGCTTGTGTAGTACCCTCCTGACATGCCTCCGACAACGCTTACCATCCTTACGCTCATGTAGTGCCCTCCCGACATGCCTCCAACACCACTTATGACCCTTACGCTTGTGTAGTGCCCTCCTGACATGCCTCCGACACAGCTTACCATCCTTACGCTTGTGTAGTGCCCTCCCGACATGCCTCCGACAACGCTTACCATCCTTACGCTCATGTAGTGCCCTCCCGACATGCCCCTGACAATGCTTACCCTCCCTCCCGACACTGCTTACCATCCTTACGCTCATGTAGTGCCCTCCCAACATGCCTCCGACAACGCCTACCCTCCTCACGCTTCCGTATTACATCCATGGTGTACAGTACGGTGGCTTGTTGGCGTACACGATGAACGCAATTGCCGAAATATGCTGAGTGGCCTTCTCTGCCAACAGGACCTAAGGGGATATTGGTCAGTATATTCACCATGTTGTGGTTAGGGTTTAAATCATGAGACTCACAAATTAAAACCTAATAAGTGGACTATTTAAGACAAGAATTGTGTCTCCTGTTTCGCTGACAAAACCATTTTATTTCATATCAATCAAATGAACACTTTGCTTAGTCCTTACCTCATGAGCGTTGAATAGTTCAAAAGTTGACTTTAGTAGGTTTCTCACTAGTCAACTTTATTCAATGTCTCACAGGGAAGTGATTTCATTTGCATGATATGAAATATTTTGCAAAACATCGCCTCCTTCAATTTCCCGACAAATCGCATTTTGCAAATGCGATTATTTTACTTGCACCTTTTTTCTTGAATTTGGATCTTTTTATTCAAAAATTTTCAAACAGGTTATCAATCAACTCGTCACCATCTATTTGCTTAATAAACTACCTCCGCTATGGCCCGAACCCCGGGAAATTCAACTGAATTCAATGAACGACCAACTTCAGCCCCAGAGAGTGGAAGTGAAATCTCTGATATCGCCAGTAGTCGTGAATTAGGCATTGAAGTAGAGAGCCAGTCACATGAAGATAATCAAGATCCACCAGTTCTTCCAGAATGTGAGTATGCATCCATCTTGAATATTTCAAATCTCTCAAAACCTGATATTGTGTCATAGCCTTTATTTCAGGGCAGCCTCCAAGCTCTCAGAAACCGAATTTTAAAAGTTATGAGAAGGAAAAGACTGTTGAACCTTGTGCACCGACAGAAGATGATGGGCAAGATGATGTAATTTTCAGTGGGGAGGTGGAATTTATATCCAAGGAACAATTTGTCTCCAAAATTGCTCAAACAATCCCAAGGCTCAAAAAAATCCAAAATGATAGTAAAATTCCTGATTATGTGCGTCAAAAGATTGCTGAAGCCATGAGCCTGCTCAAAATGGATTTGAACCGTAAGTCCATTACTAATTCAAAACAAAATTGATATCAATAGCTGCTTACAATATATGGGCAGGTGTGGAGGTGGGAGAATCTCTACCTGAAGGATCTCGAGTCGTCATTGGATTTCCAGGCAAAGGATTAGGAAAAAGACCAAATATACATGCGACCAAAAAAACAAACAAAAAACGCCGTACCTTTGAAGCCACAAACGATTCTCGCGATCAAGGTCATGAAATTATCAATGTTGAAGGGGACCATATTGATAATCAACCTCCGCATACTGAACCCCCCCCCAATACTCAATGAAACAATCCATGATGAAGCTCCACATACTGAAAGCCCCCCGATACCCAATGAAACAATGCATGATGCAACCCCTCCCGCCTCTCCTCGGAATATTCAAGCCTTTCAAGAAAGGGAAACAATTAAACATGATACAATGGGACGAGATATGACTGATATAGTTCCCGACGCTGAGCCCGAAGTGTCATCCGCTGCGAATTTTCAAGGAATATTTTTATCCCGCATGGAAGAGTTTGCAGGCATTTTGAATTATCATTCCAATATTTCTCAACAATCATGGAAAAGGGGGCTTGATAATATCAATAGGATTTACAAAAATAGATGGGACAATTTACCAACAAAGGATGCTCATACATTCCTTCCTGTTGGTATTAAGGTGATCAGTAACCAAGAGCTTAAAATGTCGGCCTGGCTGGAGGACCTTGAGATGGCAGGTGAGTTTTATCTTTGTGCATGATACATGATTATTGGCTGTTGACTGGTGATATAAATTGCAATATACAGGGTTAGATTTTTTTAAGCCAACCAAAACAGAAGCGTTTTTTGATCACAACATTTGGAATCTCAAATTGATGAAGGAATCAGCTAAACCTCCAGATAATCTCCCAAAATCTGAACACTCCTTCTTCAAAATGGTTCAGAGCCTTCTTTACCCCGCCAATCCAGTTAAACATTTTTGGGCAAATGTTATGTTTGAATCCATTAGTTTAGTCTCATACGATGTGATTGCACCCAAACCATATGTTGCACCAACATCAAATTCGACCGATCCTCTTGGACTCAAACGGGGAGCAGTTGAATACCTTGCCTCCTTCTTGAGTAAATCGAAGCAACGTGCAACCCAACTCAGCATTGAAGGTGGCGGGGCTGACAATGAGATATCCACAAAGCCACACAAGAACCTGGAGGATCTAATGGATACAGTTATCCATTTGATGATTGCGTACAACATGGTACGTGCACATACAAAGGTCGAAGTTAATGGCATCAAAGGCAAACTCACAAACTCAAAGAAATGAGGCCATCAAAGATCTTTTGACGTGTCACAAGAATCTCGGAATAAATCGAATTTGCTATGGTATATTAGCGGCATTCTGTGCAGCGGGGGTTTGTGGTTTGATGGTATGCTCAGATGACTGGAGAACAAGCTCAGTTAAAGGGGCTTTATCACTAATTGACATTTCCGCAAAACTTTCAGAGGGTAAAAATCTAGTGGAGCCAGTGTGGCTAAGTACTAATAAGTATATATGTGATTTACTGAATAAAAGTTTCTTCTCATCAGAGTCTTTTAACCCCGCTGTACCTCTTAGATTTGAATTTGCACGATGCTTAGTATTAGACTTTGGTGATGCCTGGGTGGCGAAATGCGGGCTTGGTTCAAGTGATGAGGTCACCTTGACGGTACCCAGGTCAGATAAACTCACAACCAGGATTGACCCGTTTTAGATTAGCTTTGTACTAGATAGATTGTAATTGAATTTTGCAAAGTTATTTATGAATTTAATAATCATGACTTCCTATCCTACTACTGCCCGGATGCCACAGTCTGAGTACCAATAGTGATTGTACGGCGGCATGCCTCCGTACATCATTGCAAAGACTCCGACAAGATGCAAGCTGAGTCAGGCGATGTGCCCGTGAGTAGCACACGCGGGTGCATTGCGGGAAGTCGCGTTTATCACTTCCCGCCAGCCCATAATAGGCCAAATGTTCCTGTGTCTTTCAAGAGGACTAGGATAGCTAGGGATCCGCAGCAGGATGCATATTGCATTTGCGTGTGCTTGCAATATTCCAAATGGTTGGATTGGAAAGTGATTGCATGGGAACATCAATGTGTAAAATTGAATAATGCACTATCCACTGCAATTTTCAGGTTCAGGTATTTGAGATCGTGAATTTGCCAAGGTCAGGCGTGAGCTTTCTTTTTAGCCGCAATCAAAAAAGTTTCATCCACCGCAATCCAATTTAGGTGATATTAAGAAATCAGTAATCATTCGGTTTCATTTCATTTTCTGCTGAAAGCATGCCATTCACGAAAAAAGGAAAAGAGCGTAAAAGGGAACTCGCGAGAAAGCGTCGGGCTGAGGAAGGAAAGTGTGAGTTACTTGCTTAATCTCAGTGTATATATATAGATATATATATATGCTTCCACATTTATGTGGCACCCTCATTGGGCCCCACTGAAGAACATTGGCTTAAGTCGGTTCAGATTGTGCCAATGTCATGTGGGCTCCAACAGGGAAGTCAAAGGATGTGTGCCGAAGAAAGCTCCTTGGCAGTATCTGATATCTTGTGTGCTTCAACACATAGTGATCCCTCAACCACTCGGGAATAGTAGCAGATCCCAAAAGACAAATGAGCGCAAAACGACCCGAATGAATAGGTTGTTTTCCTCCTCTCGCCCAACAGCACAAATATCAATGCCAGTATCAGCAAATATCACCCCAAGTGAAATTCGGAGGGTTGTGGATGTCAATCAGATCAAACGCATTCACTTTGGGTGTGTGGCAATTTGCTCTTCAACCGGATTACTCATTGCCCTTGTCGAATTCCAACCATTCACAACAATGAGTGAAGTCGAGGTCAATCAATGGGATGAATTATCACAATTCCTATTTCACGAAAAGAGATTCACCGACCCGATTGCAACCAATGGAGCATTACTGGAGGGATTTATGTTCGCGATTGGGTGGCGCAAATGCAGCACCAAGAATGAACAATTTGGTCTGTATGGAAGTGTCGGGAAAATTGAAAACGCAAAAGATGAATGGCAGAACCGAGGTCCCAATCTTAGCTCGGTGGGTTGCATTCTAGGTCAATCCTTACGATATGTTGGGGATAATTTATTTGAGAGGATTCAAAATTGCTATAATTCATTGGGGGTTCCGTCTTTTGATCAAGTCAACTATGAAGGCGATATTCCGGCAAATCAGGGTGCATTCGAGTTTGCTTCCGCACTCACTTTCACCATGAATGGATTCAAAAACGCACCTCATTTGATAAGGATGCATCGCTGTATGCTTCGGGATGGTGGTTTCAAGCTGATAAGCGGACCGGCCAAATTCAAAGAGATGCGTCAAAGCGGTGTACAGGTGGAAAATTGATTTTCCCAAATGAGCATTTTTGGATTGATCTATCTGCATGTCATGGGCTCATTCAGGTAGTGTGGGCCAGTAGTACATTTGTTCATTATACTGATCCAGCACAGGACAACGAAAGCACAACACTAGTGGGTATGTCCGCACAATGCTCAAGCAGGTTAGCAAAAACAATGCGGCAAAAAAGCCATGGCTATTATGAGATTGCCAAGAGAGCGGGCTATCAAATCAGGGATGGTGATACAATCTCATGCCGATTCAAAGAATGAGGAGATTTGCATGTGTGTTGGGTAAGTAATGGTGGGGTAAGGCAGAGGACAATATACACGAGGGGTTGGATGGATTCTAGTGCGGGAGATGGGGTGTCTGACATGAAAAAGGGGTGAAGTGGATTATGTACGGTGGAGTGCCATCGTACATCTGTCCTGGTTTGTTGCTATTGTCCAGGATGCCAATGCTTCACACGCGAATCCTCATGCTTGTGCAGGTTCTGACAATGCTAAAAGTTCCTTACGCCTATGCGGGGTGCCAACGCTACACACGCCAATCCTTGGGCCTGTGCAGGCTCCCGAAAATTTACACGCCAATCCTTACGCCTTTACAGGCTTTCGACGATTCACACGCCAATTATTACGCTTGTGAAGCTTCCCCACAATGCTGAAATTTTCTTGGCCTGTGCAGGATCCCAAGAATTCACACGCCAATTCTTACGCCTGTGCAGGCTCCCAACAATTCACACGCCAATCCTTATGCTTGTGAAGGGTCCCAAAAGTGCTAAAATTCCTTACGCCTGTACAGGCTTCCGACGATTCACACGCCAATCCTTACGCATGAGAGGGTTGCCAACAATGCTGACAAATTCTTACGCCTGTGCAGGCTCCCAAAAATTCACACGCCAATCCTTATGCCTGTGCAGGCTCCCAACAATTCACACGCCAATCCTTACGCCTGTGCAGCCTCCCGACAAGTCACACGCCAATCCTTACGCTTGTGAAGGTTCCAGACAATCTAAACAATTCAATACATGAGTAAGATTAATGGCGTGTGACCATAGGAAAGGCCATGTTTCACGAATGTGGACTGGATTGCTCACATACGGGAACCTCCCGCTTTTTTACAGTTAAGAATGGGTATGGCTCTAAACCATGGAAGAAGAAAATATAGGAGAGGATAACGGCAACTATTGGCGCATTTTGAGAAAAAGAGGTTCACGAAAACAAATACTCACTCAAACTCTTGGTGGGGCACTTACAAAAATAATTCTCACGCAATCAGGGTTTTTCTCTAAGGAGGAAATAAGTAATTTTTACGTGAACAAAGAATGTAATAGAATTTGAACATAATAATAATTGATTACAAATGATAATTTATTTAAAAGAAAGTATTACAAATGATAAAAAGTGGAAATAATGGGATTTTTTTTTTAAATTTTTATTTTTCGAGGAATTTGGAGACTATCCCGGTTATGTCCTCCTTTGGATAAGCCTCCAGTGCCTGGGCAAGGAGGCAGCTTAGTTCGTCCCGGAATTCCCGGTGCATCTCATTTTGATGAGTTGCATCCACGAAGGGAATCATGTGGAGCAAGCGACGATGCTCCAACAAGATTTGGTTGATCGAATCGTGGACAATGGCTTGAGGAATCATTAGGGTCGGTCGCAGGTCGGTGAATTCCTGGCGAGCGTCATCGTAGGAATGAGAGGAGCTTGGCACCGGGGGGGAGGAGGCGTTGGGGTTCTCTGGGGAGGGGGGGGAATGGAAGGGGAAGGTGGGCGAGCCGGGTAAGAAGAAGGGGGATGGGGAATTGGGGATCCCACGGGCGTATCGTCGATGATGATTATTGAGCGAGGAGTGGCGGGAAAATCTGGAGACGGTCGAAGAAAAAATGAGGAAAAGTGAATGTGGATCGAAGAGAAAGGAGGGGTGACTTACCATAAGCTTCCTCCGTGGATTGCGTAGGAGCCACCTCAGGTTCTGGCTCACGAGTCGTATCGTCTTCAGGTTGTTGGGACGTTGGACTTGGGCCAGGAATAGGTGGCTCTTCGGTTTGGGAGGGCTCTAAAAAAGGAGGAAGAGTCAGTTCACTCGACTCGAAAGTGAAAGTGAAAATGAAATGAAACTTTGGCTGCTTACCGCGGAATAATTCCTCAGACCATCGGGTGCCACTCGGGCCTGGAGTGGGTTGCCGGGGGGTTTGCTCGCGAGGCAAACTAGGAACGGGAGAGTCTTGTCGGGGGGGATTTGGGGGGTTTTGTTCTATGAGAAATGGAAAAAAGTCAGTATTATTGCGTGAAGAGAAATGAGATAAGGAGGAGAAAGAAAACTTACTTTGGCGTTTGAATCCCATCGGTGACAAGACATGGTGACGATCAGCCCAAGCTCGAATGTCCTCTCGCCATCGCCATCCTTCATTGGCCGGATAATCACTTCGCTCCGGTCGAGGAGTGAAGTGACCATCGGATGGTGGCCTAGGAGGGGGAGTGGACAAATTGATACTGGAGGGGACAGGGCTAATCGTCCGCAATCGTTCCCGTTGGCCTGTTTGGGGGCCCGGCGTCCATTCACGCTTGGAAATGGTTTCATCATCGTCGACCACAAAGGAGTCCTCGCGAGGGCGTCTTGGGCGAGAACTCCTCTGGCCTCGTGGTCGGAAGGGGCGGACAACAAATGAACATTTCTTGTGTGCTTGTCGGCAAGCATCACAAGCGTCGTTCGTCGTCGAGGAACGAATGCAGGGGATACCCCACTTGGTGCATAAAGTGCACGACATCTAAAAACAAAAAAATTGGGGTTAGTAACTGAATAGAAAGTAAGCAATCAAGAAAGAAAAGGATGACGTACGATGAATTATATAAATTTAAAACGCTCTAGTCGGAAGTTTTTAAAAGTCTGGAAGGAAGTCGTGAAGAAAGAAAAATATTAATATCGGTACATAATGTTGACAAAAGTTAAAAAAAGAGGTAACACACGAGGTTCTGAACGGATCAGAAGAATAAACAAACAGGCAAAAGGAAGAGAAGTGGGTTTAGTGGAGTGCGAAAGACAAAAATAGAAAGGCAAGAAGACGAAGGGGAATACGCACAAGAAGGACAAACGCGGGTGAGGTTGAACGAAGTGGAGCGGGTGAGAAAGAAAGTGACGTGCGTGTCGTGTGAAGATGGACTTTTATACCATGGTGAAGCTGAGACGATCTCAGCAGTTGCAGCACCCGCAAAAGTCTCAGCTTCAAGGCGTGTGGGCAAAATTGAAGCTGAGTCTCAGCGAATGCTGCAACTGAGAAGTGAAATGCTCGCGTGAGGCAGAAGAACAATGGGGGTCTGGCTGAGTATTGCAATTTATTGAATTGTCAAGCTGAGTCAAATCCCCTTTGTTTCCTTAAATTGCCACCCGATCACCCAGGAGGGTGGCCGTGAGGCCCTTATTGATTGTGCATTGTGGGTGCAATGCCCAAGTGACCGCGGCAAGATCACCGGCCTTATGGCCTGGTGATAGTCTTTGAACAAAGGGGGGGGCTGTAAGACAAGTGAATACAGTGTGAGCTTGCCTCGACCCATTGCTCAGGTTTGCTTTCGGGTCATAATTGAAATGCTCAGTGGCTGAACATTTCAATTGCACAGTAATTGAACAATTGATATAACAATATCAAATGCACTGCTGAGTATTGCAATTTATTAAATTGTCAAGCTGAGTCAAATCCCCTTTCTTTCCTTAAATAGCCACCCGATCACCCAGGAGGGTGGTCGTGAGGCCCTTGTTGAATGTGCATTGTGGGTGGAAGGCACAAGTGACCCATGCAGAAATGCACCCGGTGCATTTGGTCACAAGTGACCGTGGCAATATTACCAGCCGTATGGCCTGGTAATAGTATGTGAACAAAGGGGGGGGCTGTAACACAAGTGAATACAGCGTGAGCTTGCCTCGACCCATTGCTCAGGTTTGCTTTTGGGTCATAATTGAAATGCTCAGTGGCTGAACATTTTAATGGCATAGTGATTGAACTATTGATATAACAATATCAAATGCACCATGCTGAGCCATTACTCAGTTGTTTTTGTATGCCCACAATCTGAGCATTTGGCACAGCATCGGGTGACATTTCAGCCAGCTGCAGCATTTCACACGCTTTGGTGAAGTGCTCCAAACTGAGCCTTCCAATGAACTATTGCAAAAATAGTTCATTCCATGGCTTTACTGAGCACTTTCACACGGTGCTTTTGACCATGATATGCTCAGCTTGCGTGTGCAAATTGGGTGAAACGCAATGCTGAGCATGTGGCACAGGAGCTACGTATATGCAAACGATCGGAAGGTGCATGCACATTCGCTATATGCATGCAGGCTCAAGTAGTATAACACCTTCCTGATCTGTACAGCCAACACTGTAGTACGCAGTACACCTGTGTCAATGTATGCTGTGGGGCAGAGCAAAAGCTGTTCAGCAATGTAACATGAAAATCACGTCAAGCCATTGAGTCATATATCTCAACTGCATCCCTTTGGTGCACCTTTTTGCAGAGCTCTGCCTAACAATGGCATAGACGCGGGTGTAATCCGAGTTAATGAAAGTGGGTCATAATGGGATGACTTATTATTTGGGTAATACACAAACAGTGGATTCACTCCGGTGCCATTGTCGGGGCCAACAATGACTGGCCCTGCTTGTTCATTGCGCGTGCTCATTGTCGGGCAGCCACACGCTTTCATACGCACCCCCCAACGGGTCATACACAGGCAACTTTCACACGCCTGGAAGACATTTTACTGCCAGTGTTCCGACCGGCTAGTTTCTTGGTCGGGTGGTCAGCTTGACTGCAGACGCTCACCTGCTTGCGCGTGGAAACCTGAGACCAATCAGTGTGGATTTGCTTCAGCCTCATCCACATCAGAATAATCCCAGCCTATGATTGCTGAGGCTGGTTATGTTTGCGTGGGTATCTCCCACCGCGGGTAATTTTCTTCACGTTCTCACACGCCCCGCGCAAGTTGTGGCACCTGGCTTGCAGCCAGAAATTCCCTTGGGTGGGTGGCCTCTTTCTCCGGAGTTTTGTACACGCATGAGGCAAAGATCGTGATCCCAATCTCTGGGGAATAGTAGCCTCCTCAAACGCAATAGGGGTGAATGTAGATGTGGATCATGCCACACTTGCCCCCCTGAAGCCTAGTTGGAATCAGTCATCAAAAACCTTCACGCAAAACCAAAGTCATGTTTGGTGGCACGCCACCAAACATATCTCACCCGCCCACACACAAACATCCCCACAGTGAGATTGCCCTCTGAAACGGCCAACATTGCCCAGTAGGTCCCTGTGCTACAATTAACCTGGGGAAGATATATATGCATCCATGTTCGCTGTCACACCAGCGAACATGACTGCATGCCTCTGATATGCCCTCCACAATAAGTTGCTACAACCCACCCAATTTCGGATATGCTAATGTCAACCTTGTTCCACCAAGGGTTTTGTACCTTGCTGCAGATCCAGCAGTCATATCGGTGCACCCACATTTTGGCCACCTTGCCTTGATATATGCCCCAAATCGGATATGAAAATTATGAGCCCAAGAGGCCCACCCCCATCAAGACCATGCACGTAACCACAGGCCATCCCCCCTTGACCCCATTGCTGCCTCTCATATAAGTTCCCCATCTGCGCCTATTTGTCTTCATTCCGTTTAGCTAACCCTTCCCGATCATATAATTTCCGACTATCCCCAAATAATTTAAAATAGCCAGCATGTCAACCCCTTCACAACCACTTTGCATTGGGATGATTAATATTTGTATTCCAATAAATAGTGATATAGCCTTAAATCCTGAGAATTCCCACTTAGCTTCTTGGATTATCATATGGCACAATCAACACAACATATTTGTTTATCTCCCCAATCACCAGCATGCTATTGGCTCTCTACCTGCAACCCTTTCCAAAACGTTGATACCATTCCTTGGGGCACCAAAAACTTTCATGCACTGTGGTCCTGGTGGGGCATGGATTGAAAATTGCCAATCCAATCCTACTCAAATATTATTTGTTGAGGGAGTATTTATGACTGATGCAAATGATCCCTCCTCATCTCAGAAACCCAATCTAGCATTGATTTTCTTCACATGGTATCCAAACCTTTTATTCATAATGGAAAGCTTTCGAACACAAGATTTCAAGCTTAAAATGCCCAAAGAATATGACTGTAATACTCATAGTCAATGTCAACTTTTTACTCCATCATTTCCCGCTTCAAACTCAACGCAAGCTTCATATCCTGCTGTTTCATCATTGATTTCCAAGCAAAAACTGATACAATTACCCAGTGGATCAGACCTCCCCATGATGACCCCGCCCCATGCCATTATTCAAACCCCCCTCCTCCCTCATCAAAAGACCGGACTAGCTTTTCTCTGGGATCGAGAAATCCCCAATGGCCAATCAGCCCGTAACCTTTGGGCCACCTCACCCCCAGGATCCACTTTCAATGCCAGGCACATCATTACAAACAAGGTCGTTAGCTCATTTGAATCCCTTTTGACCAATACCCCTCTTGGAGGACTGCTCGCGGATGATATGGGATTAGGTAAAACCATTCAGGCCATTGCTCTAATTGGTACCTCCAAGGAGCGGATGATTGCAACCCCTCATCGCTCCACGCCCACCATGATCATCTGCCCCCCTCGCTTAATTACCAACTGGCAATCAGAAATATCCAAGCATGCTCAGGCTGGAGCGCTGCATTCCAAAATCTACCATGGTCCCACTCGTCACTCATTATCCAAAGACGACATCTTAAAATATGATATCATCATCACTTCTTACAATACTGTCACCCAAGAATTTAAGCAAACCAATACCTCTACATCATTCTTTTTTCAAATCAATTGGCATCGTGTAATTTTGGATGAAGCACAGTGAGTGTCTGATCTTAAATGATTCAAATTACCTTTTATATCCAATAACCCTTGCCCCATCTTATAGCTATATTAGCTCTCAATACACTGCCACTCACCGTGCCATCAATAGCCTCCTTTCATCCCGCCAAATATGTTTAACGGGCACACCTATTCACAACACCATTTATGACCTTTTGGGCATAATATCATTCATCACTCAACCCCAGAGCGCCGATCAAGATAACTGGTCACCATTCATCCTGAGTAGTCTTTCCAAAGGTTGCAATGATATCTTGCATTTGGCATTGCGGCATTTAAGTTTGCGCCGCACCAAAACCACACATCTTGAATCCCTCCCCACTATTAGCCATCATTATGAGCTGCTCCCACTCAACCCAACCATGCAGCAAGAATATTCCATATTATATGAAGAATTCCTATCATCCAAAAGCAAAGGACCAGGAGAATTTTTCAGAAATATTAATAAGCTGTGAATATGTTGTAACCATCACATCATGCTTAACACAATTGCCGAGGCGGATTTGGAAGACCCCGAGGGCAGGAGCACTCAGGATAACTCGCCAACAATCACACGAACTATTGTGGATGTCGAAACATGCATGATGAGTAGTAAAATTGCACACCTCCTACAAAGCTTAATGAAGAACAAACAAACAAGGTGTAGTCCAACCAAATCGGTGGTTTACTCCCAATGGACCCAATTTCTAGATTTGTGCGTTAATTCTAATATGCATCCATTACCAATTGAATCCATCTGACTTTTTCATATTGTAGAATTTGTATTGCCCTTGCCCATCACTCTATCCTTTCAGCACGAATTGATGGAACAATTACAGCACGAGCACAGGAGAACGCACTGGAGAATTTCTTCAATAATCCTGAATGTGAAGTACTGATTGCATCCATTGCCACAGCTGGAACTGGCCTCAATATAACTTGTGCTAATAGGGTCTATTTAATGGTGAGGGGACCCCCAAAATTCTGCCCTGATTTGCCGCTCCTGACATCCACATTTCCAGGAGCCCAATTGGAACCCAGCCATTGAGGCTCAGGCTGTTGATCGACTCCATCGTATTGGCCAACAACAACCTGTAAAGGTTGTCCACTATATCACTCCTCATTCAGCTGAGGTCAACATGCGGAAGGTACCTTTCAAGATCATCTTTGACCCTAATTGTATTGCTATTCTAAAATACTTCCTTATGGAAATGCCATTTTCCAAACCCCAATAGGTCCAAGAAAAGAAAAAATCATTAACTGCGTGAGCCTTACTGATATTATATAATTTGTGTTTGACCAAGTTGATAACTCTTGTTTACCCTGGCATAGGTCCACAATTATGAACACCATGAGTTGGATTGAACTCCTTCAATATTTTCTCAATGAAAATGAGCAATAGAGTATTATTTCTAAGGGAGACGGTGATACAGTCCAACTCATATTGTCTATATTCTGACATATTTAGCAAGTTGCATCTTTAAGGATTAATACTCAGATTGTATTACACCTGCACAAATAATTCACAAAATGTTAATTTGTAACGGTGCTATACATTTATATTACTAAGTTATTGCAGAGCATCACCATTCGGCCTAATAACTGGCATGTCAAGTATCTTGAGGGCGCTAGTCTGCATCTTACTACAGCCTTTGAGCCAATCTTGATCAAATACCTGAAATGATAAGCCTTCCGGAATATCACCATCATCTGTCGATCGTAATTCTGGAAATCTATCAATAGTTTTTTTACCTTTTTTTTAATGCGATTACAAAACTCTATGTCTCGATCCATTTTTAATACTAATTCATTAAATAAATGGGAGCGCCAGCGTAATCCCACTTTGCGGTAAACTTGACGGCCATTTTCCAGTACCTCCTCAGTATCTGAGCATACTCGAGGGTCATTGAATTGTGATGCTAGAATGGGAAATTTAGCCGTATCACACCATTCACGACGGCGCTCACAGGTCTGCACATAATGAAGTAGATCATCATCAGTCTTTGCTCCCAATGAAAAAGAGATACATTAACTAACCCTTTGACGAATCTTCGCGAGCTTTTGATTCTCCTTCTTTTTAACCAAATACTCGGCATCCTTTTGAATAGACTTCCATTCTCTTTTCAAATAAGTGAAATATCGCTCCATTAAAGCCGCCACGACCCCATAGTTATTATGATCCGTGTTCCAACAGTAATGATGATACTCGGTGCTGACCAGTGCAAGACGGAATGTATGGTAAAACACCATAGACATCAGCTCATTGAACGGATGTTGCCATGAGCTCTCCCAGTCCCAAGTGAATTGCTTTAGTCCTAGCTTGTGGAGCTCATTTTCGCAGTAGCTTTGGAAACCCTGAGACTGAACCTGTGTTGATGGCTCATTGAAAACATCCTCGGGGACATATCCGAGATGACCAGCCACTTGAATTGCAATTTCACGCTCTTCTGTGCTTGGTGGTGCTGGTAGTGAGGAAAAATCCTTATCCCTAACTTTGAGTAGGAACAGGCAATGTGCATGTACTGCTGATCTCATTCCATGGACATTCTCTGGAAGTTCTGCTTTCAGCCATTTTTGTTGCTCCTTCTGGCTTGCACGTTTTGCCACATTGTGAGCTTTACGAGCCTGGTTCCTTTGCTTTCTGACCTCGGATTGTTCAAGCATACTCTGGGCAAGGCCCATTTGAGGATGGGTGAACTCATTATTTGACTGAGTGCCATGATCATGCGCCGTGAAATTGTCACTCCTTGCTTCATCATTTGTTTCCATTTGAGTCGGAGACATGTTCTCATCCTCATCATCCACCATTTTTTCTCTTGATGAACTGGCATGAGCTGTTCTTGGTTTGGAGGCATATGGATGATGACGTCCAGTGACTTTCTCTTTATGGACCAGAGGTGAAGATGCATAAAGTTCATCACCTGCCATGCACATCATCAGTTAACACATCAAAAAATGAATGAAGACTGGTCATACTCACAATCTTCAATTGGCTCCTGAGATCGGACTGACTTGCCTTTAGGTGCCATATCTAACCCATGAAACAAACATATCAAATTGTGAAAAAGGTTATACTCCAAAATTAAAATGACTTACTTTGATGAAGCGTCAATCCTGGATTTCCCTCCGACAGACCACTCCAAGTTACATTCTCCAATGGTCTTTTTCGTCGCCCCCCATCCACGCGCCTTTCATCACCCACATGAACCTGAGATCCTGATGGAATATTGAGGGTTGGCTGTTTACTTTGGCCAAAGGGATCCTGGGATGCGACTGGATTCCGACCGGGATTAAGGAGGAACTCACGTGGAAATTTTGATTGGGGATTAGCGTGTGATGAGATTTGAGGTGTGCCTTCTGGCCCCTGAGACACATGCATTTGTGTATTAGTGGGATTCGGGGGAATTGGAGTGACGGAAATATTTGGTATCGACCAAGTGCTTGACGTTGGAGCCTTTGGATTGCCCACATCAATGTTAAGACCTGATACATTCATTGAGGATGCGATAGGGGTTGTGAGAGGAATGTTGGGGCTCAATGGTGACTGTGTTTGAACATATTCCATGCTAGATTCACTATTTGAGTCATGAACAGAACCTGAACGGGATTTATGTGACTTGAAAGATGACATAAGGGCCGAAAAAGTACAGTAATATTTTTAACTAGATAAAACACCTCAGTATTATGATAAAATAGAGTGATATGAGATGAAATCTTTTCAAATTTAGAATAGAGAAATTCTATGAATAGTTGGAACTAAGTGTTGTGTGAAAGTCCAATAAGCCTCTTTTTAGGAGAATCCTCCCTGCCTCCTCTTGAGCTCCTCCGCTTTTATCGGAAACCACCTGGCACGGCCTACCACCATATAAGGTAATATTTCCTTGATCTCAAAGGGGACCCATCATCCATAAGTAATCATATTTGGTAACATTTCTGCCTCCCCATTGTCACATTTTGTGAATTATCCAAACTGCCAATATATGCATTGAAATTCCACAGCATTGTACATCTGTAAAGGGGTATATTCATGAAGGATTTACCCAGAAAAGAGACATCACCTTTACAAGAAAGTCAAAACAATCCAAATCACACTCCAACTGATTAAAAGCCTGCTGCACTCAAACCAAATACCAAGACTTTAGGTGCACTCCAACCTTTTATGTAATAGAGTTATATCGTTATGTCTGTAATAAGGTTTAAGCCATGTACAATGGCGTGCCAGCGTACATGGTTTGAATGTCAATCCCCTCAAATCAATGTTGACACATCCCTATTGGAACACCCCTCAAGGGTCAAAACCGCAGTATCGCCATGTGTAAATAAAATAGTATATGTATGAGCATTGAGCAGCATGGCATTTTACCCAATTAAACTCCTAACCAATTCCGCCATCCAGATGAGACATGTTACACTCCATCAGCTGCAGCTCACGCACCATTACAAATGGGATAAAATTCTCAGCTGGCTCAAATCATCTCCCCCTTCATAAATACTCACTCAAATTTTTTGCCAATTAATAACACTCCTAAACACTTTCACATCAGCCATAGATATTTATACACAAACCAACCGTACTCCCAATTCCTGCAACAATGACAACCCGCCGCTATTCCTCAATGCGTATATGCATGTGTCAACACTGCTCAACTCAAACACACTCTTCCCCTGAGGGTGATAGGCCTGGAGTTGCCTTCACACCTTTCCAATATAAACAGCACATTAAAAAGCTCAAATCAACCATTGCACCCAAATCTCTTCCAAACATCCCTACTTCTGCATCAGGATCTGAGTGCCCACAACTTCTATTGGATCAAACATTCCCAGCTGATTATTCACCACCATGGGCCCAAAGCATCTTCTCCACAGCACCGGGGCTCAATTCAATTGCACAGAAACCATACAGCAGCAGTCAAACCGTTCCCCCACAAGACCTTGGAATGATAATATCTGCCATTCTATCATTAAGGTATAATAAACCCCGCAGGGCTTCACGCATTCTCCACCCCGCCCTAAACCTGCTGATCAAGTCCAGCATCTCAAGCTCCGGTGGTCCCCCCATTCCTGCATTCCATATTCCTCAAGATCTGAGTACCATATTTGAACATCTCCAATTGGAGCCAGTGATTCAAAACTATATATGTTGTCCTCAATGTTTCTCTCTTAATGGCCTTACTGAATCAGTCACAACTGACCAACCCCACTGTCAACGCCATAATGACCCAAATGATCATGATCCCCCTTGCACACAATCATTAGGCAAATTCATCTATTCAGTTGAAGCCCACACCCAAAACACCACCAACATGAAGCAAAAATTTATACCAACAAAACATTTCATTTATCAACCATTCAAAAATTGGCTTGCCAGATTTCTCCAGCGGGCTGGAATTATGGAAATTCTGCATCAACATCAACAATCCCAAACTCTTGAAGATTCCCCAAAATGTGACGTCTGGGATGGATTGGTCTGGAGACGCTTCACTGGCACTAGAAATATCCATGACCCCCCATTCATGTCCATTCCTGGTGCATTGGCCTTCTCCATTTATGTGGACTGGTTCAATGCACATGGAAAGTCCACCCGGTTGGCCAGCATTGGACCTATCATGCTTATTTGTCTTAATCTCCCCCCAAGTGAAAGATTGAAGCCAGAGAATGTCTATGTTGCAGGAATAATCCCTGGTCCGAAGGAGCCAACTTCCCTTCAATTGAATTATTTATTAATGCCACTCATCAAGGAGCTCAAAGAGCTATGGCAAGGTTACCATTTTCACCCACCTCAACAGGCCCTTCAGGATCCTTTATCCGTGTTGCCATTCTCACAGCCATTGCGGATGTGGTTGCCATGCGCAAGCTTACTGGATTTATTTCCCATTCAGGCAACCACTTTTGTAATTTTTGCACCATTCACAAAGCTCAAATTGATGAAATTGGTCCTCAATTTCACTACACATGCTCATATCAAAATCATAAATCAACCATTGCCAAATGGCTTCAGGCAACCCCACAACAAAGACAAGCAATTTTCTCTGAGTATGGAGTGCAATATTCAATTTTAGAAGACCTTCCGTATTGGGATGCCACCAGAATGGTTAATCTTGACATAATGCATAATTTAATACTTGGAATTTTGAAGGATCATGCAACTTTCAAATTGTGCATTCCAGAGTCCAAATCAAAAATTTACCTCAGGTCCCGCAGGAAATCCAATGACACCAACAGTTCAGACTCAGATTCCATGACCTCCAACAGCTCTCTTGATAAAATCACATTGAGAGAGGCCCGCTCCCTGAGAAGAGACGCAGCAAAAATAATAAATGAGCCACTCCCCACTACTTCCACCCAAAAAAACTACTTCCCAATGCCCACCCCTAACACAGAACATCCATCTAGTGGTTCTGCGGAGATTCCTTCATTTGATGCCGATTACATCCCCACTTCTGAAATCCCCTCTGAATTGGATATCACTGCACTGAGTGATCACCAGATCAAGGGTGAGGCTCTGGAGCATCTCCGACAAATCATATCTGAGACAATAATTCCCTCATCATGGACAAGAGTACCTCGCAACATGGGTTCCCCCTCTCATGGTAGCTTAAAAGCCACTGAATGGGCTCTCTTATATAAGGTCTATATTCCATTTTTAATGCTCAGTCAACAGATGTCATTAGATGTACACCAATCCGCCAACATTCAAAGGCAAATGGGCCAGTCAGAAGAACTTGCAAATGAACTAACCAAGAATACATTCCATTTGATTAGTGCTATCAACATTGCCACAAGTTGGACTGTTTCAATAGGAGATGCGACTGCATTTGCTGAACATTGGAAAAAATTCCGCCTTTCCAATCAACTCCTGTTCCCAAAACAGAAAAGTAAACCAAATCATCATTTTGCTGACCATATTCCCGAACTCTTCCAACGTTGGGGCCCAGCACAAGCCTCAGCCACATGGGGTTATGAGCGCTTGATTGGAGTATTTGCAAAAATGCCAACAAATAACAAAATATGTATGTCAATTAATAAGATCAATATATTCACATTTATTAAACAGCTGAACTGAATAAGATTAACTTCTTGCAACTCTAAATAGATGATATAGATAAAACCTTACTTCAACATATCTGTTGATGTTCCAACCTTTCCGTTCTCCTGAAATCCCCATCCGTGCCATGTGAAATAAAACAGCTTTTCGAATCACAGCCACCTGCCCTGTTCAATGACCATAAATATAACAAACCATCCCGCCATGACCAAGAAAATTATGATTGCCTGGTTGAGTACTTACAGAATTTTCATGCAACAAGGGAAATAGTTGATTGGATCAGCTTAGACACTACCGTGCAATCCACAAGTCATCTCACTTCAAGGATTGTCTCACCTTGGTATTTTCCAGTTTCAAACATTAATATTGGGAACAATATATTTTCAACTGAATCCAAAAATGTCAGCAACAGTGTGATATGTTTTCTGAGGGGCAACTCACGACGCTTTGGTATTATTAATAGCATTTTTAAAGTCTCTGAGCCATCTAGCATACTGAAGAATAACTTTCTGATCTTAAAAACTTTGAAGATTGATGTGAATTTCTTACCAGATTGGCCGCATCTGAATATTTATAAAGCTGTTGGTTTTGATGATGGACACTTGATTATATCTGAAGAAGAAATAGAAGGTAACTGTGGATTGTATGATAACAAAGTTCTGTCATGTGGACTGCTTGTAATGATAAAGCCGTTATTTCATGAAATTTAGTCTACAGAAATGCAAATATCTCAGATTCATTAGCAATTTTGCTAGTGAAATAACTGCCTCAAAATTTAGTGACAGAGACATGCCATTGTGACAAGCAAAGCCCATTATTTCACATTGCCACAAAGAACTTACTATTTTGACTTTGGGTACAGTGTGAATAAGCCAAGTTCAATGAACAAATGACCCACACACTCACCTTTCACAGCATCCAAAATTTCTAACTGCGCCATCATCATGTTGGAAGGGGAAGCGGCCCTTGCGCACACGCCAATGCACACGCAAGCGCACCCGCACATGCACCCACACACGCGGTATTGTATGGCGGGCGCTACCAGTGTCACCTGCAAAACGACAATCCCACTCAGGCGGAGTCCTTTCATGGACGACCTGGTGAAGTCAAACCCCCCGCCAAAATTTCTAACGGCGCCATCATCATGTAGAAAGGGGAAGCGACCCTTGCGCACCCGCACACGCGGTATTGTGCGGTGGGCCCTACCAGTGTCACCTGCAAAACGACAATCCCGCTCAGGCGGAGTCCTTTTATGGATGACCTGGTGAAGTCAAACCCCCCGCCTACATCAAGACTGGCTGAAGGACCTCTTTGATGTGTGTTTTTGCAAACAGGCGGGTCTTGTGTAATTTTTACCAACCATTGGACGGTTGCGGGATGATCAGGTGGTGAGGAATCTGAGTTGAAGGCACAGGGGAACCAATATTATTGGATGTCACAGGATTTGGTGTAAGACCAGAGTGTGACGTGTGCTCGACGTTCGCTTGATTTTTGCTTGACGTGAGCTCAACTTTTATCCTGCTTGACGTTTGCTTGATGTGAAGTCAATCGCCAACGATTGACACGAGATTCGCCCCGGTGCATGAAGACCTAGGTTTTTTACAGTTAAGATCTCAAACAATATAGGCCCATGGATACAGAAAATGCAGAAGGCATTAATTATTACTATTTGCAAATTTTCTGCAAAAGAGCTTCACAAAAGGAAATACTTAGTCAAGAATTTGGTGGGCCTCTCACAAAAATTATTCTCAAGAAAAAGGTGATTTGCACCATTGAGAACATAAGAAAACACATTTAACCCAAACAATAAGACAAAGTGAAGCTTTTGGTCTTTAATTACAACCTTGTTATTCAAAGGAGAATATTACAAAAGAACAAAAAGTGAAAATACTACTAAGACTACATTTTTTAAATATTTCTATTTTAGGAGAAAATTAGAAATTATTCCCGTTATTTCCTCCTTGGGATAGGCCTCCAATACGTTTCCAAGCAGGGAGTTTAGTTACTTGGGGAAGTCCCAGTGAATCTCATTTTGATGGGTGGAATCCACAAAGGGAATCTTGTGGAGAAATTGGCAATGATCCAACAAAACTTGGTTAATAAATTTGTGTACCATTGCTCAAGGGATCATGAGAATGGGTTTCAAGTAAGTGAATTCCTGCAGAGCCACATTGTGGGATTGAGGGGTGCCTTGCACAAGGGGGAGGGGGATCTGACCAGCATATAATCAATGATGATGAAAGAGTGGGGAGTGGAGGGATGAGCTGAAGATTGTGGAATTCTGGCAATGGTAATTTAAGTGAAAAATTGGACTTACCAAAAGGATAATCCATTGATTGTGTCAGAGCTACCTCAGGTTCAGGATCATGAGTAGAATTGTTTCCAGTCTGTGGTAATTCACTCAGGCCTAAAATAGGTTGGGTGGGGGTGCAAACAGGTGGCTCATTGTGTTGAGAGGGTTCTACAAAAGAAGGCAGATTCAGTTCATTTACTTCTAAAGTTAAAATGGGAAAAGGAAAAGCTTGCTGCTTACTGCGGAACAAGTCCTCTGACCATTGGGTGCCACTTGGGCCTGGAGTGGGTTTCCACAGAGTTTTCTCCTCAGGCATATGGAGAAAAGGAGAGTATTGTTTAGGGGGATTTGGTCAGTTTTGTTTTATGGGTGATGAAGGAGAGTCAGTATTATTGCATGAAGAAATATGAGTCAAGGATAAGAAAGAAAACTTACTTTGGAGCTTGAGTCCCATGGGTGATAAAACATGGTGACAATCAGCCCAAGTTCCAATTTCCTCTTGCCATTGCCATCCTTCATTGGACAGATAATCAATTTGCTCCAGTCAAGGAGTGAAATGGACAAATTTATACTAAAGGGAACAGGGCTAATTGTGCAGAAGTGTTTCTGAAGGCCATTCAGGCTCAGGAATGCTTTAATAATTGTTGACTACTAAGGAGTTTGACATGGGAACACCTGTGTGTAAGTTGATCACAGGTCAAGCCCGTGCCCCTTGATCAACCTACACATTCACCCCTGGCACCCCAGTAGGCATGAGTCCACAAGTGCCACCAAACATGACAACAAATCTCATGTTTGGTGTCATGACCATCTCACAGGGAACACATTCCCTTGTGGGGGTGGTAAAATGCACCACAGATTCTAATATGTGTCAGAATCAAATCTGAGGCCAAACTGCATGGATTAGTTACACCCTCATAATCCATAGCTTGCAAGAATGGTGCTCAATGTTGTACTTGGGTCATTCCCAGTGCCCCTTGATCATCTTCCACATTCACCCCTGGAATCCTGGTAGGCATGGGTCCAAAAGTATTTTGGCCTAAACCAAATCAAATGTTTGGTAGCATGACACCATACATACCTCAAATCCTCTGACACCAAATGATCTCCACAGTGAAACCTTCATTTCCACCACCACCATTTCCCTTTAGGTTACTGCATCACAATTCACCTGAATAAGATTCATGTACTGTTATCTTTCACCCCAGAAACCATGGCTCCATACCACCATGAGTAACTTCATGTATGGTGGCATGCCACCATACATGAAGCTCCTATATCCCATCCAAGTTTTGATATGCTAATGTGAACATTGGTACACCAATACTTGTTTAATATGCCGCATAGTCAGCAGTCATATGGGTGCACCCACATCCTTGCCACTTTTCCTGAATATATTCCCCAAGTTAGATATGAAAATTAAAAAAAAAGTGGCCCTTGATCCAAACCACAGGCCATCCACCTTTTGACCCATTTCTGCCTCTCATATAATCTCTTCCAATTCTGGTTTTGATCTTCATTTCCTTTAGCTAAACCTTCCTGATTTTATTATTTCCCACTTTCCCCAATTAATTCATAATAACCAAAATGTCAAACCCTTCACAACCACTTTGTATTGGGATTATTGATATTTTTATGTAAATTGAAAGCAATATATGCTTAGCTAGTGATAATTCCAACCTAGCTTCTTGGATTATCCTATGGCACAATCAACATAATATATTTGTATATCTCCCCAATAAGCTGAATGCTATTGGCTCTCTACCTGAAACTATTTTTAAAACATTCATACCATTTCTTGGGTCCCCACAAACCTTCATGAAATGTGTCCCTGGTGGGGCATGGATCGAAAATTGCCAATCCAATCCAATAAAACATTATTTGTTGAGGGTGTATTGATGAATGATCAGATTAATCCTTCCTTATCTCAAAAAACTAATGTTGTGTTGATGTTATCCACATGGTATCCAAGCATTCTATTCATAACTGAAAGTTTTAGAAAAAAGGACTTCAAGATTGAAATTCCTAAAGAATATGATGGTAATTCTCATAGTCAATTTCAACTTTTCACTCTTACATCTCCTGATTCAAAATTGACTCCACCCTTATGTCCAGCAGTATTCTCTTTGTTATCCAGACAGAAAGTAATACAATTACCCAGTGGATAATACTTTCCCATGATGACCCTTTGCCATTCCATGATTAAAACCCCCCTCCTCCCTCATCAAAAAGACAGACTAGATTTTCTCTGGGATAGAGAAATCCCCAATAGACAATCTGCTGGTAACCTTTGGGCTACCTCACCCCTTGGATCCACTTTTAATTCCAGGAACATAATTACAAACAACATTGTCAGCTCATTTGAATCACTTTTGGCCAATACTCCTCTTGGTGGACTGCTTGTGGATGATATGGGATTAGGTCAAACCATTCAGGCAATTGCACTTATTGGTACCTCCAAGGAGGGCTAATTACCAAACCTCAATGCTCCACACCCACCACCCTTAATAACCAACTGGAAATCAGAAATATCCAAGCATTCTCAGGCTGGAGCACCACAAGCCAAAATCTACCATGGCCCCACTTGTCACTCATTATCCAAGGCCAACATCTTACAATGTGATATCATCATCAACTCTTACAATAATATAAAAAAAGAATTTAAACACAAAAAAGCCTCCAAATCATGCATTTTTCAAATAAAATGGCATTGTATAATCTTGGATGAAGCACAGTGAATGTCTGATATTTTAATATATAAAGAACCCTTTCCCATATCTTATAGCTACATCAGCTCTAAATACACTGCCACTCACCGTGCCATTAATAGCCTCCATTCATACTGTTGAATCTGTGTAATGGGCACACCCATTCACAACACCATTTATAACCTTTTGGGTATGATATAATTCATCACCCAACCCCAGAGCTCAGATAATGATGATTTGTCACCTTTAATCCTGAATAGTCTTTCAAAAGGTAGAAATAATTTTTTTTATTTGGGATTGTGCCACACCAATGCCACACATATCAAGTCCCTGACCACTATTAGCAATCATTATGAACTTCTCCCACTTAACCCCACGATGCAGAAAGAATATTCTGAATGATACAAAGAATTCTTATCATCAAAAACCAAAGGACCAGGGGAATTTTTCATAAGTATAAAGAAGCTCTGGATATGTTCTAACCATAATATAATTATTAACAGGATGAAGAATCCAGATTTGGAAGACCATGAGGGTGGGAACATTCCAAATGAATAATCAATAACCCAAACAATTATGGATGTGGAAACATGCATGATGAGTCATAAAATTGAACACCTCCTCAAAAGCTTACTGAAGAACAAACAATTAAGCTGTGGTCCATCCAAATTGGTGGTTTACTCCCAATAAACCCAATTCATTGATTTGTGAGTAGATTATAATATGCATTGATTCCAAATTCAATAATTCTGACCCCAATTATTTTGTAGAATTAATATTGTACTTTCCCATCACTCTATACTTTCAGAACAAATTGATGGAACAATCATGGAAAGAGGTCAGGAGAAGGCCCTGGAGGAATTCCTCAATAATCCCAAATGTGAATTACTCATTGAATCTATTGCCACCACTGGAACTGGCCTCAACATCACTTTCACTAATGAGGTCTATTTAATTGTAAGAGGCCCCCCAAAACTCCACCCAAATTTTATGACTCTGACATCCACCTTTCCAGGAGCCCAATTAAAACGCAGCAATTGAGGCTCAGGCTGTTGATTGTCTCCATCATATTGGACAACAACAACACATGAAGGTTATTCACTATATCACTGCTCATTAAGTTGAGGTCAACATGCTGAAGGTACCTTATCAGCTTTTCTGTGAGACTTATGCTATTACTATTCTTAAATCTTCCTCCATGGGAATCCCATATTCAATTTAAAATTAGGTCCAAGAAAAGAAACAATCATTAACTGCATAAGCCTTCCTGATATTATCTAATTTGGTTTGACAAAGTGCTAACTCTTTTTCACCTTTCACAGTTCCACAATAATGAAAACCATAAGATGGCTTGAACTTCTTAAATATTTCCTCAATGAAGACGAGAAATAGAGGAATATTGATAAGTGACACCATAGTACATGCAAAATCAGAAAGTTATTAATCAGGTTTTTGCGCATTTAAGAAATAATAATCAGATTGTATTACACCCACACAAACTAGTTAAAAAATATTAATATGTAATTGTGATATACATTAATTTTACTAACTAATTGTAGAGAGCTCCCATTTTTTTAATAACTGGCATGTCAAGTATCTTGAGGGTGAGAGTATGCATCTTACTACAGCTTTTGAGCAAATATTGATCAAATATCTGAAAAGATAGAAATTCAGGAATATCACCATCATCTATCTCTAATATTTCCAGCAATCTATCAATAGTTTTTTTAAAAATTTTTCAATATGATTATAAAACTCTATTTCTCTACCAGTTTTGAATACTAACTTATTAAATTAGTATGAGTGCCAGTGTAATCCCACTTTGCGGTAAACTTGACATCCATTTTCCACTATGTCCTCAGTATCTGAATATACCCAAGGATCATTGAATTTTGATTCTAGAATGAGAAGCTTAGCAATATAACACCATTCACAAAGGTGCTAACAGGTCTGCATGTAATAAATCATATTATTATCAGAATTAAATGAAAATAATGAAAAATATAATATGACTGACCCTTTGATGTATCTTTGCATGCATTTGATTCTCCTTTTTTACATAAATTCTTGACAGAAAGGTGTTGAACTTGAATAATGACTTACATCATAAAATTTCAAGAAATTCACAAGTGAAGACTGCCTTGAAATTAAACAACATTTCAAGATGAGAGAGATGGCCTACCTTTAGTGGTGAAGGAGAATATAATAATATTCAATTAATGAAAAAAATTGATAAATTTAGAGAAGACTTCAACATACTAGATGAATACATAAGTGCCAGATTACACTCATTATTTACCAAATCAGCAAGGAAATGGTACTATAAAATAGTACAAGACCATGGTAAAAACTCCTTTCCTTAATAGGAAGAGCAAATTATGTCTAAATGGGCTAATTAGTGTTGAATATTTAAAATGGAAGTTTATTTTGATAAGCTATTTTTAATATTGAGAGGGGGGTGAAGGTCCAGTTTGCTTTATCTCAAGACAAATAGACCCTACTGAGGCTATATATAAAGAAAGCCAAATGTAGTGCTTTTGTCTTGCATTGGCTCTATAAAAGCTTCATTATTATTCCGATGGTAGCTTTCTAGGGTGATTACTTATGGTAATTCCGTGAAATCACTTCTCAAGATGAAAACTCCAAACAGACCCATGTTAAGATGGCAGATTGCTATACAGGAATAGAGAGGAAATATTACCAAAGTACATAAAACTTGAAATATTAATAATAATTATTATTTCTTTAGTAGATGGGCATTATCAAATACACCTGAAAGCCCTGCCTATGCCCCTTCAAATGCAGAGCCTCAAATTCCAATCAAAAGAATTGAAATAACAGATGTGGGAACAGAATGCTTTGAGGAAGTTAGAGAAAGCTACAAGAAAGATAATTATTGTCATATTCTTACTTTTCTACTTGAAAAAGATTTCAAAGATGCAGCCTTGGATAATTCCTTGTATTATATATGTAAAACATCATATGAAAATGGAATATTCCAATTATTTGATGTTATCTTGTATCATAGGTCTAAAAAACATGTGTAATGGTCTTATTTAGTAGGATGTTAATTAAAAAAATATTAATAGAGTGCCATGAAAACATTTATTCTGGAAATATGTCTGAATATAGATAAATGG
Organism: Austropuccinia psidii; assembly: GCA_023105745.1. Lineage (NCBI taxonomy): Eukaryota > Fungi > Basidiomycota > Pucciniomycetes > Pucciniales > Sphaerophragmiaceae > Austropuccinia > Austropuccinia psidii. The sequence continues at coordinate 34,781,499 of JALGQZ010000005.1, read as the reverse complement.
AAAGAATTAAGACATTTTCTTGGTGGACATCTTGGAAAAAATATTTAATTCAGTACTGTAATAGTTGTGAAAGATTCCAGAAGGCCAATAACATGACTGGTAAAATATTTGGTTTAATGATTAATATCCAAGAACCAAGTACCCCATGGGCAACGTTTCATATGGATTGGGTGTATGCCTTACCACCTGCTGCTAAGAAAGGTTACAATGAATTTATTGTTATTATGGAAAGTTCCAGCAAAACTCAAATCCCTTTAACATATAATAAAGATGAAAATTCTATGGATACAGCTCTTTTAATTTGGAATAGAGTTACATCTCATACTGTTCTCTTTAAGAATATCATTAGTGATAGAGACCCAAAATTTACATCAGCCTTATGGAACAATTTACATAAGCTTTTGGGTACAAAGCTATCATTCTCAACAGCTTACCATCCACAAACTGATGAGTCAGAAAAAGAATGGTTCAGAAACTTGAGGAAATTATCAGAAGATTTTGTGCTTATGCCCTGGAGCTTAAGGATTATTATGGCCTTACCCATGATTGGTGTACTGTAAGATGTGTCTATGAAACTTTTGATAATATTACTATTAATCAACAGTACTATGACTGTTCTTACAATATATAGTAATAAAAATTATTATAAAAACAATTAAATAATTAAAGAATTATTTCTTTCACGTGTTATACACTACTAGTGATTATAACAATGAGAAGTAATTGTCTACAAGAATCAATTGCAAGAATTTAATAATAAAAACTTCTTTTATTAAAATAATGAAATTGTTTTAATATATAATTATCTTTTGCAAGAATAATTATAAAGATAACTCTTGAAGAAAGCTAATTTTAGAGAGAAAATTTAAGAATTAAAGATAAATAACTCACTAATACTCCAAAGAACTTATTAAAGATAAAGGTAGAGAGATTTGATGTAGAATTGTGGATTTAATGGATTAAAATGATTTTATAGCAATATTACAACAATATATAGCTGATTTCTATGATTTCACGTCTTTCTGTTTGATTGTGAAAGAATAAAACACTTAAGAAAAGTTTTAACTAATACTTACTTGTTGGTAACATTGATATAAATCAATAATTTGATGATTGTTTTTGCAAAAACAGCAAGAGGAGGCCTCTTTTAAGTCTACGACAGCTCACAGAGGCGTGCCATGGAGAAAAATGAAAAACCAGTGAGTGAGAAAGCAATAAAACTTTTTGGATTTTTGATTACATCATCTGTTGTCATGTAAGATTGTCATAATTACTTAATTGAGGTTTCTACATGACTACCAACCCATTTATGGTTAAAAATAAAAGGAGTAACATCTGTAAATCTTCTTTTATTCCAAAATGATCATTTATTTCTCAAATTTATCAATGTTATTTGAAATTTCATCTCAGAATTTTTTTTCTGTAAATTTTAAAAGAATCTGTGTTTCACATGGAATCCTCAAAAATGGACTGTAAGTAAAACTTTTAATTTTACATATAAACGTATAATTATTTTTGGTTTTTATATGAGTTATACAGTTCTTAATTGTTCCTGAAAGTTTCAGAAAGATTCATTAAGAATTGTATTTTTAATGAATTTTTGAAGTTTTTACCTCATTTCTGTGTAGAATTGCAAATATCAGTCTATGACTGGTTGCTATGAGGTAAAACAATGGATACTAGTCCAAAAAGGGCTTTAATTACTGTTTTGGGGTTTATCCATGGAAATTCATTAAGAATTGACATGGTTACAGGAGTCTAAGTAGCTTTTTACCTCCTTGGCACATCAAAATAGCAGGTTATTTGCTATTTTGTGAGCCTTTGAGATATGACCACATACCCAATAAGGTCACAAAAAAGACTCAGAATAATTATACCTTTAATATAATTATATTAAAATTACTTAGAATAATTATACATTAAGAATAATTACTTAAATATACAGAAAATACCATAAATTGGTACAAAAATTGGTTTAACTTAAAAGCCAATGAATCAACATGTGAAATAAATTATACCATTGGATTCCCCATGGAAAAATACACATATACCATTTTTATGGCATATCTGTAAAGTCAATATGTAAGGAATTATAAGGTATATTACCTTATAAAAACCATAAAACCTTATTTATCTCAAGAACTAATGGAACAACATGTGAAATAAATTGTACCAGTGGCTTCCCCATGAAGGTCCACACATAAAACAATTAATAAGCTAATTTCCAATGTTAATACCTAAGGAATTAACCTGAATATATGCACTTTTTTGGTCAACGCATATATTCAAGGATCATAGCTAATATCTTCTAAACTATACATGATAGAATGATGAACCAAAAAAAAAGTTACCACGTAATTACTGTAAGAACACAGATATGAACTTTATTTTACAAACTATAAACAAGGTTAAAACCTATGATGAATTATTGATAAAAATCAACAGAGCTGTTGACCACTTTGTTGTGAAAGTGTTCCAAACTTAAAAAGAAGTATACAGTTGGATTCTACTAGTTCATTCGTGAAGAATGATGTAATTTTTTTTATTAAATTCAGGGTATAACCCCCTGAAATCAAGGTTTGAAGTTTAAAATATTGAATTTCAACAGAAAAGATGAGTTACAAGAAAAATCATCAAAATTAGAGTTTTGATGATGTAATGAAAAGCTCTTGGAAGCATAATAAGGTTATTCCAGGCTGTCAGAATTCACTCTCTGAATTGCTGTGGCGTGTAAATCTTAAAAGTTATTGAGGATCAAAGTTTGAGCTTAATTTGAGCAGTTATGATCACACACTGTAACCTTAATTTAAGTTTAACAGTCTTAAGAGTGATAGAATTGGTGAATACTATTAGTTTATGATTAAAACTAATAAAATCCACGAAATTTGGGGTTCTGCCAAGCCTCTGATGTCATCAACTTTAGAGTTATAGTGATAACTCTAAATAATGGTGTAATAATGATGTAATATGGTTTGAGAATGATGTAATCATCTCCAAACCTTAAAATATTGATAAATTCCAGTGGATATGATCAGTACACGTCTACTAGAAGCCTGTTGGACTCTAGGAGGGAGGTATTTACTATAAATAGAGCTCTTTTTACTCTATTTTCCCCTCAGACGCATCAAAAACATTAAATAAATTAAATAAAAGGTAATTTCTTTATTCTTTATATATAAAACTCTTATATTATTAAAGACCAAAGACCATTTTAATATTAATCACTATTTTTACGTGATTAAATCAATTCTTTAATTGTTTTTGTCATAAATCTCTCTATAAACTCATTTCCACGTAAAATCAAGAAATTTAGTAAATTTCCTTTATTTTTTATTGTAAATACAATTTGAAAAAGTTGTATTATATTCTTTTGGCGTAAAATATCTCAAAATTATTATTTTAAGTGTTAAAAGTAGGTTATTTCATCTTATTATTACTCTTAATAATTCTTAATTAATATAAATAGTATTTATATTAATATATAACTTTAATATTGGTAATATTATTGTTATTAATTGTTTTTTATTTATAAAAAACAGTTTTTTACGCCTTTATTATTTGTTGGTAACAATAATAAAGAGCCTTATAATATATTAATTATTTTATATTAATATATTATTTACAATATTATAATTTCATATAATATTAATTATATTATTATATTTATTTAATAATATAATATTTTTATGCCATAATAATAATATTTCTTTATTATTATTATTATTTTAATCTTATTTATTTCAATTATAAGGACATTCAGAGTACAATAAGTAATAAATTAGTAATTTTTACTTATTGTTTCATAGTCAAACCTTACATTTGGGGGCCTGGCCATGATATTTACTTAAAAGACCTTTAAAAAGATTCTAATTGGGTTTATCCAATAATAAATTATATTTATAATCATAAAATTATATAATAATTTTATATTTTATTGATTTTAAAAGCTATTGAGGCATTTGGAAAGCAATTGTACTGTCTTACATGTGGTTTTTCACATCCTTAGACTTGCAAGAACTTTCTTTGAGTGACTCTAGTGATTAAAAAAGATTATTTTCAAATTAAAAATAATTTTTATTATAATTTAATTTTATAAAGAATCATATTAATTTTTATTTTATTCCTTAAAAATAAAAATAAAAAAATATTAAAAAATATTAAAAACCAATAAAAAAGTTATTTTTATTCATTTTTATTCATTTCTTTATTCATTTCAAGTTTTTAAAGATATAAAAGCAATTTCTACATGGAAAATTGCCATATCTTGACAAAAATAACACTTCTTATAAAAAAGACTTATATTTATTTGTCTTTTTTAGTGTTTGAAGATAACCCAACAGAAGACAACCAAGCTACTGTTGAGAGGTTGGTGGAAGAAACTTGTCAAAGTTCTCCAACACCAGTTATCACCAAAAGAAAGAAATCTAAGAAATTAAACTTTCCAGGACCCACCATTCAAGACTCTGAAGGTGAGCACCTCTTTTTAAAATTTCCATAAAAGAATTTTATTCTAAAATACTTTTATTTTTTCTTATTCTTTAATTATGACTACCAGAAGAGGTTCCCAATACTCCATCCAATCAGATGGAGCTGGACTCAGAGGTAGAACTGATCCCTCAAAAGGGAAAAGAAAGGGCAATATCCCCAGTGGAACAGAATCCACACAAGGAAGTGCCTTATCCCAAAGGCAAGTCCCAGAAATGCCCATGATATCCGAGCCTGAATTGGAACTAAGTATGAGTAACTCAAACAGGTACAAATCACATTCAGAAGGCTCAAATAGACATCTACATGAGCCAGTACAAGCAGTATTGCACAGTATACAAGGACAAAGATTGGGAAATGTTGCCTCAAATACACCAAGGAGTGATGAACTCCTGGCACATCCTGAAAACGTTCCTCAAAGAGGAGGAGATAGTGAAATACTCCAATGGATGGAATCCACTGTCATCCAAACCTCAAATCAAAAAAATCAAGGACTACCATGCCAAAAAGAGGGAGGCAACCAAGGAAGAAGCCCCAGTAGCTTCTACCAGCAAGCCCCAAGCCAACCCACTTCCCCAAGAAGGGAAGAAGAACAAGAAAAAGCATTGGAAGAAACCATATTCCCCAAGCTACAGAATCCCAAGAATCCAAAAGGATGCCATGGACAATGTTTTCAACATGGCCAGAAACTTGATGGAATTCAAGGACAAGGAAGAGCAAAGAATGAGACAACCTCATTTCCCAAAGAAATAACCTTGTCCAAAGATGTTGTAAATACTTTAACAGAAATTAAAAATAGTATATTACCTCTAAAAGAAATTAAAGATAGTTTATTATCACTACAAGAAATAAATAACAATTTATCTTCTTTAACAAAAATTGTTGTGCAAAACAAGAAAGAAATTGACAACATTAAGTTTATTGTTGAAAATAATAAACCAAAGAATTTAATTGAAAATACTCAAAAATTAATACAAGGACAACAAGAATTGTATAAATAAATAAAAGATATCAAAGACAAGACTTTGACAATCAATTATGATGTGAGTATTGACAATCTTACAGAAAAATTAAATAAATTAAGTATTTCTGTAGAAAAATTTGAAGAAAAGACTTCATCACACCAAAAATTACTTTTGGACCATGTGGAAAAAAGTTATGAAGCAAGAATGCATCTGAAAGATGATATTCAAAGTGAAATAAGGCTTATTACAGAAAAAATGGATAAAATTAATGAGGCTAATTTAAATATGCCAAAGTTATCAACACCATTTTCTCATATAAGAAGCCCTGTTAAAACAAAAGAGGAATTGTCAAATCCTTTCATAACAGACTTGAGTCACCAAGATAATAACCAAGTCTTAATGAAAGAAGCACCTCAATTAAAAGAATGGCCAACATTCACAGGAGAAGGTGAATATGACCATATGTCATTTATTAAAACAATTGACATGTTACAAGAAGACTATGCCATACAAGATGAATTAATCACTGCAAGATTACATTCACTGTTTGAGAAATCTGCAAAAAGATGGTATTATGGCATAAGACAAACAAATGGTAAAAATACCTGGTCTTGGTGGAAACAAGAAATAATCACCAAATGGGCAAATGATTCCTGGAGGTATAAAATAGAAATGGCATTTGAAAATTCTTTCTTTGACCCAGAGAAAGATAAACCTTTAACTTGGTTCTTAAAACAAGTTGAAAGGCTTAATGCACTGTACCCAGAAATGTCACAGAAGATGGTGCATATGAAAATACTTAAAAAATGTGGAGGGGAACTAGAACATGCCCTAAGAAGCAGGTGTATAGAACCATGCTCCACAGAAGAGTATATAAATGCACTAGAAGATATAGTGACAAGAACAAAAATTGGCAGAACTTGGAAAAAATTGGACATTAAAAGCCCAAATAAACCATTTATCAAAAAAGATAAATCAAAAGAATCCTTTAAGCCCAATACATCCAACAATAATGAGCAAAGAAAATGCCATAAATGTGGAGGTATTGAACACTTAGCCAATAATTGCCTTAAAAAAGCAAAGATTAATGAAATTGTGGAAACAGAAAACCACAATGACAAAGAAGAGGAATCTAACTCTGAAAAAGAGTCAGAAAGCTCTGAAAGTGATGAAATCAATATAATTAATGCACAAATTAATAATATTGATATAATTTATGAAGTACTGGATGTTAATTTAAACTTGCCACAAGTTGGAACATCTGACACAAATCTGACAAACATACAAGATGCCAAAATGTATAGAACCAAACCTGCAAGAGGAATGGGATATACAGCTGGAAAATCAAGTATAAGTATTGTTATGGTTGATAACCAAGAAGGAAAGGTTAACTTGGATACAGGAGCATATTGCACTTGTGTTGGCAAAAGTTATTTAAGAGCCATTGTCCCAGACTGGCAAGAAAAACTTATGCCAATACAAGGTGTCAAATTTAGTAGTGCAAGTGAGAGCATGAAGCCCCTTGGAATAATTGATTTAACGCTAATTTTTCCTCACCCCTCACAATGTGTCAGAATTAAAGTAGAGTTGGTAGTAATGGACAACTGTACTAGTAATCATTTCATACTTGGGAATGACTACTTATCAATCTATGGTATAGATATCTCCAACCAAAAGGATAGATATTTTACCATAGGAGATAACAAAAGACAAAAGTTTGGATTCTTAAATAACAAAAAACAAATCACAGTTATTAAGAATGAATAAAAAATTCCAGAAAAGGAACTTTTTATATCTGAACAACTCAAAGAGGCAGAATTCAATCAAGAATTAACAGAAAAAATGAAAGAAAAATTGATTGACCTCTTATTTAAGTATAAAAATGCCTTTGCAACTGACAAAGAGCCACTAGGTGCCATAATTGGACATGAAGTGGATATAATTCTTAATGTAGAAAAACCTTACCCACCTTTATTAAGAAGATCTGCTTATCCAGCCAGTCCAAGAGCTAGAGAAGCCTTAGAGGTGCACATTAAAGAATTAATGGACCTTGGAGTATTAAGAAAGGTTGGACATAATGAACAAGTAGAAGTTACTACACCTGTCATTATAACTTGGCATAATGGAAAATCAAGGATGGTAGGAGACTTCAGAGCCCTGAATACCTATACCATTCCAGACAGATATCCAATACCCAGAATCCATGAGACATTGACCCAATTGTCACAAGCTAAGTTCATCACAGCTATGGATGCTCTTAAGGGTTTTCATCAAAATGTCTTAACAGACAATGCCAAGAAACTACTAAGAATAATAGTCCATTGTGGAAGTTTTGAATACTTAAGAATGCCATTTGGAATAAAAAATGCACCTTCCCATTATCAAAGAATCATGAATACCATATTCCCTGAAGAATTATCAGAAGGATGGTTGATTATCTATATTGATGATATCATAGTTTGCTCAGAAACTTGGGAAAATCACCTTACAAGACTAGAAAGGGTAATACAAAAAATAGTCCAAGTGAATATGAAAATTTCCTTGAAAAAATGTCATTTTGCATATAGTGAATTAAAGGCACTAGGACATGTAGTATCTGGCCTTAGTCTAGGCATAGACAAAAATAAAGTAGCAGCAGTACTACTTAAACCAATGCCTCAAACCAAAAAAGAAATGCAATCATTTCTAGGATTTGCTGGTTACTATAGACAGCATATAAAGGACTTTGCAAAGATTGCTAAATCCTTGTATAAGCTATGTGACCAACAAACAGTCTATGAGATGACAGAAGAAAGAGTCAAGGCATATGAAGAATTGAAAAATTCCTTAACAAATGCCCCATTTCTTCTGATGCCAGATTGGAAACTACCCTTCAAACTGTACATTGATGCTTGTGGAGAAGGACTAGGTGCTGCACTTCACCAAACACAAATTATCAATGATAAACCAGTGGAAGGACCAATTTGTTTCATTTCAAGGCAGATAAAGCCAACAGAAGCAAGGTATGGATCAAGCCAAATGGAATGCTTATGCCTAGTGTGGGCTTTAGAAAAACTGCATTATTATTTGGATGGCACAGTATTTGATGTAATCACAGACTGTAATGCTGTGAAATCACTATTAAATATGAAGACTCCAAATAGACATATGCTGAGATGGCAAATTGCTATCCAAGAATATAGAGGAAATATGACTATTGTTCATAAATCTGGAAATATTCATAAAAATGCAGATGGTCTTAGCAGATGGGCTCTAGCAAATACCCCTGACAATCCAGCATGGGTACCACAAGAAGAGCACCATATAGAAGGAATATGTGTTACAGACATTGGCACAGAATTCTTTAACCAAGTTAAAGAGGCTATAAGACAGACAAAAATTGCCATATCTTAAGCCAACTTCTAATGAAAGACTGCAAAGATCCATCACTTTCATCAAAACTAGATGAGATATGGAAAAAGGCATATGATGAAGGAAGATTTCACCTCCTTGATGGAATCCTTTACCATAGAACAAAACACACATGTGTTATGGCCTTAACAGACAGAACACTAATAAACACTATTTTACATGAGTGTCATGACAGTGTTGCATCTGGACATCTCTCAGAAGATAGGACACTAGAGAGGGTGAAAACCTGCTCTTGGTGGCCAAATTGGAAGAAAGATGTTGCAGAGTACTTCCAAACCTGTGACAGATGTCAAAAAGCCAACAGAGCCACAGGAAAGAAATTTGGAATGATGATCCAAATCCAAGAACCAAAATCCCCATGGGAAATAGTTCATATGGATTGGGGAACAGCCTTACCTCCAGGAGGAGACAGAAGTTATAATGCATGCCTAGTGTTGGTTGACAGGTACAGTAAAACTCCCATGTTCTTACCATGTCATAAAGATGACACAGCTATGGATACAGCCATAATGATATGGAATAAAGTCATTAGCCACACAGGCGTATTCCAAAATATTATAAGTGACAGAGACCCAAAGTTCACTTCAGCATTATGGACAAATCTCCATAACTTGTTTGGGAAAAAGTTATCATTCTCAACAGCTTATCATCCTCAAACTGATGGTCTAGCAGAAAGAATGATACAGACCCTAGAGGATATGATCAGAATATTCTGTGCTTATGGGCTAGAATTCAAAGATTCTGATGGTTTTACCCATGATTGGTGTACACTAATACCAGCACTTGAACTGGCATATAAGACATCAATCCATTCTTCTACTGGCAAAACACCAGCAATGCTAGAGAAAGGTTGGAATCCAAGACTTCCTTATGATACCCTCAAAAAGGACTTAGTGGATATACATCCAACAGCAAGCAGTTTCAAGATAATGCTTGACAAAGCAAGACACCATGCAAACAGATGAATGCAAGATTCTTTTAAATATGCAAAAGAAAGATGGGATAAAAGTCATAAGCCACCTGATTTCAAAATAGGAGACTTGGTTTTAGTATCAACCCTTAATTTCAATAACATAAAAGGCCCAAAGAAATTGAAAGATTCCTTTGCAGGACCATTTATGATAAAAGCACTTCATGGACCCAATGCTGTGCAATTAGAACTCACAGGTGAACTAATGAACAAACACCCAGCTTTCCCTGTAAGTCTAATAAAACCTTACAGTTCAAGTGACAAGGAGTTATTTCCACTAAGAAATAAACCCCCACTTGAAATTCCCCCCTTGGAAGAAGGAGAAGAAAAGAAAATAGTAAAAGTCCTTAAAGAAAGAAGGACAAGAAACAAAAAAGAAAGGGAATACCTTGTAAGGTATAGAAATCCAACTCAAGAAGATGAATGGTTACTTGAGAAAGATATAACAAATGCTGATAAACTACTAAGAAGGTTCAGACATGAAAGAAAGCCTGAAAAATAGAGAAGTTAAGCATTATTGAGCTTCAAGACTAACAAAGTCTAATGAAGAGGTAGGACAGTGGATGATACCCTAATCACACATATCAGATTGTGGTACAATCTTTTTTGGTGGTAGGGAATGTGAGCCTTTGAGATATGACCACATACCCAATAAGGTCACAAAAAAGACTCAGAATAATTATACCTTTAATATAATTATATTAAAATTACTTAGAATAATTATACATTAAGAATAATTACTTAAATATACAGAAAATACCATAAATTGGTACAAAAATTGGTTTAACTTAAAAACCAATGAATAAACATGTAAAATAAATTATACCATTGGATTCCCCATGGAAAAATACACATATACCATTTTTATGGCATATCTGTAAAGTCAATATTTAAGGAATTATAAGGTATATTACCTTATAAAAACCATAAAACCTTATTTATCTCAAGAACTAATGAAACAACATGTGAAATAAATTGTACCAGTGGATTCCCCATGAAGGTCCACACATAAAACAATTAATAAGCTAATTTCCAATGTTAATACTTAAGGAATTAACCTGAATATATGCACTTTTTTGGTCAACGCATATATTCAAGGATCATAGCTAATATCTTCTAAAATATACATGATAGAATGATGAACCAAAAATAAATTTACCACGTAACTACTGTAAGAACACAGATATGAACTTTATTTTACAAACTATAAACAAGGTTAAAACCTATGATGAATTATTGATAAAAATCAACAGAGCTGTTGACCACTTTGTTGTGAAAGTGTTCCAAACTTAAAAATAAATATACAGTTGGATTCTACTAGTTCATTCGTGAAGAATGATGTAATTTTTATTATTAAATTCGGGGTATAACCCCCTGAAATCAAGGTTTGAAGTTTAAAATATTGAATTTCGACAGAAAAGATGAGTTACAAGAAAAATCATCAAAATTAGAGTTTTGATGATGTAATGAAAAGCTCTTGGCAGCATAGTAAGGTTATTCCAGGCTGTCAGAATTCACTCTCTGAATTGCTGTGGCGTGTAAATCTTAAAAGTTATTGAGGATCAAAGTTTGAGCTTAATTTGAGCCGTTATGATCACACACTGTAACCTTAATTTAAGTTTAACAGTCTTAAGAGTGATAGAATTGGTGAATACTATTAGTTTATGATTAAACCTAATAAAATCCACGAAATTTGGGGTTCTGCCAAGCCTCTGATGTCATCAACTTTAGAGTTATAGTGATAACTCTAAATAATGGTGTAATAATGATGTAATATGGTTTGATAATGATGTAATCATCTCCAAACCTTAAAATATTGATCAATTCCAGTGGATATGATCAGTACACGTCTACTAGAAGCCTGTTGGACTCTAGGAGGGAGGTATTTACTATAAATAGAGCTCTTTTTACTCTATTTTCCCCTCAGACGCATCAAAAACATTAAATCAATTAAATAAAAGGTAATTTCTTTATTCTTTATATATAAAACTCTTATATTATTAGAGACCAAATACCATCTTAATATTAATCACTATTTTTACGTGATTAAATCAATTCTTTAATTGTTTTTGTCATAAATCTCTCTATAAACTCATTTCCACGTAAAATCAAGAAATTTAGTAAATTTCCTTTATTTTTTATTGTAAATACAATTTGAAAAAGTTGTATTATATTCTTTTGGCGTAAAATATCTCAAAATTATTATTTTAAGTGTTAAAAGTAGGTTATTTCATCTTATTATAATAATTTCTCTCTTATTATTACTCTTAATAATTCTTAATTAATATAAATAGTATTTATATTAATATATAACTTTAATATTGGTAATATTATTGTTATTAATTGTTTTTTATTTATAAAAAACAGTTTTTTACGCCTTTATTATTTGTTGGTAACAATAATAAAGAGCTTTATAATATATTCATTATTTTATATTAATATATTATTTACAATATTATAATTTCATATAATATTAATTATATTATTATATTTATTTAATAATATAATATTTTTACGCCATAATAATAATATTTCTTTATTATTATTATTATTTTAATCTTATTTATTTCAATTATAAGGACATTCAGAGTACAATAAGTAATAAATTAGTAATTTTTACTTATTGTTTCATAGTCAAACCTTACATATTTTCTTATGATTTACTGTAGTTGTAACATGGTAACCAAGTTCCCAAAAGGTTTTAGTTTACAAATTAGGCCAAGATCAGCCATGGATCCAAGCTTAGGAGCTGTCCATGTCTCACAGGCCTCAGAAGTTGGGTACCCTGGCTCTCTTTGATGCCTTTTGTCCCCCTTGCCTATTTTTCACGTAAAAATAGAAAATTAAGCTTTAAGTGAGATATCCACTATGGGTGTACCAAACGTGCATGTAATAATACCATAATATCCAGTGCCCAAAACATGCATAACACTATTCTTAGTGTATATGTAACATGGGAGTTCTCACATTCCCATTATTTTGGGGTGAAATGGAGAAAAAAAAAATTTCACAGATCTTTTATGTGGTATAGATGATGTGGTATTGAAGTATTTTCCATTTTACCACCTCAAAGAGTTAATTTGAGCTTATTCACTCAATGGAGCTACCCTAGGTGAATTTTTGTGTAGAATCTAAATCTGGCCTTAAATCCATGGATTTACATACTCAATAAAAAGGTATTTATCTTTTCTGAAATCAAAAATGATGGATTTTGAATATATGCATTACTTATGGGTTATGCATAGTTCAGAATTAGTCTTTAAGATAATTGTGGCCTATTTAGGTATGTAAAATATACCTCAAGGCTCACAGCTGTATCCTCTTTGTGACATGGTAGGAACCTCACACTCTTGCTGAACCTATCAACTATGATCAAGCAAGCATTGAAGTTCTCTTTGCCTCCTGGTACAAGTCCTGTAACCCAGTCCATGTTGATGGTTTCCCATGGGTGCTTTGGCTCTTCTATGTGTTGAAGTAACCAATACTTCTTCCTATTCTTTCTTTTTGCCTTTTGGCATCTTTCACAAGCGTTTATGTATTCACTAAACTCTTGTTCCCATTTGGGCCACCAAGCTGTGCTTGCTACCCTCTCCTTGGTTCTGTCCTCACTCATGTGTCCCATATAGTGGAAGTCATTGAGTTCTTGCAGGATCAAGGATATATGGTCCCTTTCTACTATGGTGAGTGCACTAGTGTGCTTTCCTCTATGGTAGAGCAGGCCATCTATAAGGAAAAACTTGTTATCCTTATAGTCCCTCAAGCAGGGTTCCTCTAACTGGGATTCCAGTTCTGGGCTCCTGTATTTTTGTTGAAGGAGTTGCAAAAATATGCCACATTTTTTGTGTTTGACATATGTCTTCATCACTGCATTGAAGAATTAATTATGCAGTTTCCTAGTTCTGAGGAACTTATTCTCAGTATGGGAGTTTCTGTTCCTTGTGAATCAGTGTCTCCACTGTTTGTGGTACCCCTTTCTGGTGCCCATTCAGAAAATTTGAAGTTTTTCCTCCTATCTATTTCCATGAAATGGATAGGGTTCTTGGCAGCTACTTCAGGGTCATAAGCTGGGTTGCTTTTGACATTATCCATTGGCCATCTGTTGAGGCCATCTGCTGAGGTATGACTTTTACCCTCTTTGTTTATGATGATCATATTGCCTCTATACTCCTGGATGGCTATTTGCCAGCTCAACATGTGTCTATTGGTAGTCTTCATGGTCAGTAAAGACATCAAGGCTGTGCAGTCTGTGTAGACTTCAAAGACTGCACCCTCCAAATAATAATGGAGCTTCTCTAGAGCCCAGACTAAGCATATACATTCAGGTTGGGTTGCCCCATACCTGGCTTCTTAATCTTTCCATTGCCTAGAGATGTAGCATATTACCCCCTCTCTTGGTTCACCATCCTCAATTTGTCTCTGGTGAAGGGCTGCCCCTAAGCCTTGGCTACATGCTGCATCTATGTATAGCTTGTATGGTAGTTCAAAGTCAGGTAAGATGAGCACAGGTGCATTTGTGAGTTCAAGTTTGATCCCCTCATATGCATCTCTCCTTGCCTTGGTAATTTCAGAAACTAAATATTTTGAACATAACTTTTACAGACTACTAGTTATGTGGGCAAAATTCCTGATGTGGTTTCTGTAGTAGCTAGCAAACCCAGGGAAATATTGCATCTCTTTGATGTTCTTTGATATTGGTTTTAGCAGTACTGCTTCTATGTTGTTCTGGTCTATGACCAGACTAAGACCTGAGATTTTATGTGCTAGAGCTAGTAACTCTTGGTGGCCAAAATTTCACTTTTTAAGTGAAATTTTCAGATTAATGAGTGTGCATTTACTTAGCACTCTGTCTAGTTAATGCACATGGTCTTCCCATGTTTCTGAGTATATAATGATGTCCTAAATATATACTACCATCCAGCCTTCCAAAATCTCTTCTTGAAATACTGTGTCCATCATCCTTTGGAAGTGGGCTGGTGCATTTTTGATGCCCAACGGAATTATGGTGTATTAATATATGCCCATATGGCATATGCTTTTGAGTAATTTCATGGAGTTTGGTTTAGCTCCATTCTGGTGAAAACCTTTCATACAATCCATTTTGGTTATCTATTTGGCTTTTGCCAGTTTGTCTAAGCATGAGGTATCCTAGGTATAGGCTTCCTGTCAGTTTTTGTGCAGTTGTTCAGAGCTCTGAAATCTCCACACAGTCTATATTTGCCATCATTCCAGGTGATCAGGACTGTAGTGGTGATTTCCAATCTTTCTTAGGAAATCCATGTCCAGGATTTTATTGATGTGTTTTTCAATTTCTTTCCTAGTCTTCAGACTTGCTGGGTATGGAGGTCTCCTGAGCATGGGTGGATAAGTTCTTTCCACATCCAGATCTAGTTCTATATCATGGCCTCTAATTTTGCCTAATGGTTCTTTACCAATGGCAAATTCTGGTCTATTCTTCCTCAGCATCTTCAGCAAACTTAGTTTCTGTTTACTTCTGAGGGTAGTGCTGAAATGGCCCTCTCTGAATTCATTCAATAGTTCTTTCAGTGGATCCTGGGCAGATGTTTGGTATATATCAAGTGAAAATTTCTTTTCCTTGTTATTACCAATGGTAATGTGCCTGTTTTTACTATTGTAAATATCAATACCATACATCCTCTGGTAATCTGTCCCCAGTAAGAACCCTTAAATGTGGGCATCATCAAGCACTACAAACTCTGAGTTGAGTCTTATATTACCCTTCCTGTGGGGTATAATTATCTCTTTGATCATTGTCCCAATGGAAGTCATCTTACCTGAAGCACTTTTGAAGTTCTTTTCCTTGGTTGGAAAGAGCTGTTTTTCACAATTTGGTGAGTGGTTGTCCAGATAATTTCTGGCCACTATGGAGCAGTGTACCCCACTGTCAATGATCAATGGGTGTTGAGCATTTTCAATGCAAACAGTCATTTTTTTGGCTGTCCCATGTATGTATGCCATTCCTTTGGTTGGGGTGACCAGGAATTTCTGTGCATCTTGTGTATGTTTGCACAAGTTTTTATTAGCAGTGTCTTCTGGTGTGCCTGCTTCAAGCTGTATGTCCTGGATTTCTAGTGGGGCTTCCTCTTGGTATTTGACTATAAATTCCTCTCTTGGGTCTTGCTATTCATCAGATTGTTCTCTGATGGCATCTCCCATAGAGTCTGATTTAGAATACTCTGTGGGGGATTCCTCCTCTTGTACTTTCTCAATGGCATAGACTTTTTTCTTTGCCTTTGGACAGTTGTTGGCATAGTGGTCTGTTGAACCACAATTGTGACAAGAATTTTTCTTCTTAGTCACTTCTGCAACTCTTTCTCTGGGTTTGTCTTTGACCTCTCCCCTGAAAGGTTGTTTCTCTTTGAAACCACTGCTTTTATATGAAGAATATTTCCCTATACTTGTCCTTTTCCTTACATCTTTTAAAGTATTTTCAATTTCATTATGAGTGCAATTTTGGTTGAATATGCATTTTACTGAATTCTCTAGTTCTCCTGGCATTTGTGTCAGGAGTTTGTGATTCCTCATCTGAATGTTCATTTGAGGATCAATGGCTTTAAATCTTTTAGACTGTCTGAGACACCATTTATATGGATCTTTTTCCACTTAATACTTGTAATTTTCAAATGACATTGTCTTTTGCCATATCCAAGTACCATTGCTGTACTTTTGGATGATTTTACTCTTCCACCATGGCCAGTTTCTTCTGCCATAGATTTTTTCATTTCTGTGTACCAAATGCTGTATTACATTTAGCAGTAATCCAGTAATCTGGTATGCTTGGTACATCAATGAAGAGTCCATAAATATAATCCATGAGTTCCATAGGATCATATTCTCCTGTACCAGAGAGTTTGGGCCAGCTCGAAACCTCAGGGAGCTGTTTTAAGGCTTCCTTCTCAGAATAATACATATTATATCCATCCTGGTATTGAGATGGAGATCTTTCCTTATTCACCAAAATGGCATCTGGTTTGATGTCTTATTGGGGATATGGATTATCCATAACATGGCCTTGTGGCTGGGGCTTCAAGTTATGGCAGACATTAAACAGTTTGTTTATGTCTTGATCCAGAGAATCCCTGTCCCTTTTTCTGTGGTGTTGTTCTTCAAAAGACTAGATTCAGTCTTTTCTCAATTGAGCATGTCCTTCTTGAAGAGTTTTAACAATTTTGTCCATGGATGCTGTTAATTTTTTCATCCTCTCATGGCTTTCTTTAAGTTCTGCAAACTTCTTTTGAGTTTGCTCAGCAT
Source organism: Austropuccinia psidii (assembly GCA_023105745.1). Lineage (NCBI taxonomy): Eukaryota > Fungi > Basidiomycota > Pucciniomycetes > Pucciniales > Sphaerophragmiaceae > Austropuccinia > Austropuccinia psidii. The sequence goes on along the minus strand of JALGQZ010000005.1, from coordinate 34,764,399 downwards.
ATTGGGACATTTGTAACCACAGTGCATCACTGTTTAGGTTACTCTCAGGTGTGACAACAATATGTTCAATCTGAGTGGGGGTAATATTTCTATTAATAGGACTACTTATTATAGAGTTATTTAGAACTACTTCTGGTTCTTGTGTACTTATTTCACCAAATCCAACAGCTTTTGGTACTTTGGGTCTGACTCTGTCTTCCTTTGGTTGAAGGTGGTCTTGTTTTTTCCCTTGTATCCTTGTCTTCTCCTGGAAACTTCCTGGGATTTTGAAGAATGGTGACTCTTTGCCACTGATCTGTTGATTCCTGAATGGTGTGAAGCCACTGGAGAGCTGGTTTGGTCTACTCCTTGTGAGCTTGAATGAAACTGAGTATTCCCTGTCTGGGTCAGTTGTTCTTCTAAAGCTTGGATAGTGGCTTCATTCTTTCTTATCCTGTTTGCCCTCACCTCCAGGAGTCTGAACTGCCATGTGGTATTACAACCTTTGGTGATTACCATAAGGTCTCTGAATTCTATCTCTTTGAGAAAGATCTTCTAGCAACTTGCTCCAAGTTCTGCCCAGTGGGTTGCCAGGCTGTACCTCTTGTTTTCCATGCTCCATTGAAAAAGGTCTTTTAGGAGTTGGTGGAGCTGAAGAGCTTGATCCATATCCTTCCAGCCCTCTGGTTTGAGTTTTCTATTGAATTGGAATGTGAATGGCAGAGTGGGTATGATTTCCCTCAATGTCTTGTCATCCACCACTGTGTCCAAGGTATCCTCTTCCAGGTCTTCTGGGTTTGGACAAGCCTCCTGTCCTCTGGCTGGTGCCTTTGGAAAGAAAGGTCTCTGAGGTGTACAGGTGACATATCAGTGTTTTCACGCAGTCAAAAACTTTATGTTCTTAGGGTATTTACCTTTGACTGTGCCTTGTACAAATTTATTGTCTGCTTCTTTTGGCAATTTACTTTTAGAGGTTACAACTGGGCTAATTACTGTAATCTTCCCTGTAAAAGTTGTTAAGGTTGGTTTACCTTGTATTGATGCAGAGTTTTGTGGTTTTCTATTCCTCTGAGTGGCAATGGGTGTCCACTTTTTAGCTGTTATAAGGCCCTCACTGTGCCTATTTCCTTTTCCCTTGCTTCCCTCTGGTTCTGAAGGTGTCACTGGTGAGATGGCATGTTACTGGGTCTCTAGTGGTATCTAGTTTTCTTCCACTGAATCAGACAGGAAAAAGAGGGCTTATTGTTAGTTAAGCCTTCTAAAATGCTGTTTGCACATCTAAAAATGGCCTCTGGGAAATATATTTCTATATTATGCCCTTGTATTATGACAGTTTAATTGAATTAACAATTCCATGTCAGAAATACAGCTTACAGATATCTGGCACACTGTTTGTATACCAGCATCTCACAGCTTAACTTGTAATTAGCAAGTATAATCTGAAAAAGTAGTTATGTAAGAGGGTAATTGAAATTAACAATGTACCCAACCATGCCCCAACTGTTGGTTTTACAGTAAGAGGTGCCCTTATTTAATTAATAAAAAGGACTATATTAATGGCTTAATGTGTTTAAATATGTAAAACATGCCAAAAATAAGGGTTTTGTTGTGATTAAATTATAATCAACCATCAAGGCAAAACACAGAAGAAACACAGTGGTATACAGCATATACCACTCAAAAAATAAATAAAAGATATATATTATATTTATTTTTTATTACAATTTATGCCTAAAAAAGAAAAACAAAAGTTTCAGAATGAATAAAATAAGAGAAAAAACTCACTTATAAGGTCCAAAAAGGTTTAAAAACACGGCCAGGCCCCCAAAATGTCAGGCTGAGTCTATGATGAAGGTGTGATAAAGCTATTTACAGCTTGAACCATTGCTGTGACATGGTAAGAACAATTTAAAAGAATTTTATGATGGATGATAAGAGTTTAAGATTGAATAATAAGGGCTTTACTATTGTGAAATAATGGTGGTGAGCGCTGTTGAAAGCCCTGGGTGCAGTCTTACCAGTTGGATTACTATAATAAGAACTACAATACTTAAGAATTTGAAGTATAACCTCATTATTCTCCAAGAGTATAGCTGTTTTTGATCATTGTACTACATAGGAATTCAAGAGCAGGATGAGGAAACCTTTTCTGGTGGAGAAAAGGCCACCCTTTATCCTAAAATGGGGTGGAATGGCCCTCTAGACCATCCACGTAGAGGAAGTGAAGAGTTTTTCACTTCAGAGTACTGGCTTGTGGTTTCCATAGTGCCTGTATTCTCTGTTTTAGGCTCAGATGTGGCTTTGAAACCACATCTGGGCAGTTTTCACCAATACAGGGTGAAATGTTTCATCTGGGTACCACATAGCCCTCTTCTGATGTGTATGACGTGCAGAATGCTGTACAGTACCTTCATGGGACCCCAGTATTGAATGAACTAGGAGGTATTGAAGTATAAACATGCTTCTTTGTCTCTTTGACACCTCATAATCATACTTATGGGATAATATCCCACAGTTAGACTGTATTGGTCTAACTGTGGGGTTTTGAGCTTAAACCTGCCATTACTTTGTCATTTTTTGAGATATCAAGCTCAAAGTTGGTTCATTGTGTAGTCCTGGATGTTTTCTACACAACTTTACCTCATTTGATATGGTTATCATGAAGTATGGCAAAGTTATGCCATGTACAAGATTTCTTGTACATATATATGTTTTACTTAAAAGCTGTATGTAACTTGTTTGCTCCATACCTTTTGTTCTAGATGGGGTATGGGGAAATGGTTTCCACCATAATATAGCCCTGATTGTGATCTTTCCAAAAAGACCCCACTTTAGGTATCTCACACTAATACTGTAGAAGGTAGATGAGAGGTTAATATTTTATTCACCCTTATTTGACCTTATTTTGGTCATAAATTCTGTAATTCTGGTGCAAGCTCAATTTGGCTAGTACCATCAGATAGCCCTTACTTAGAGCCCCATTATGAATACCCATTTGATGTGGTTAATCCTCTTCCTCTGGATTCTAGATGGGAGGTGAAAATTAAGGTTTATGCTCAGCAACAACTTTGAGCAGGAATAACTTTATTATTCTTTGTCCTATGATAATGGGACTTGTATATTTGAAAGGGTGTGAGTTTCCTCTTTCTAGCTGCTTTGGCTCAGCTCCATGTTTTGGTGGTATCTTGGCTATACCATTGATTTATGGTATTTGGCTGTCATGCTTGTGCTCTGGTTTGAGTCACAGGCTGACAAACCCCCTATTTCCTGTGGCTCACTTGAAGAAAAAATCTTTTGACTATCCACCCCACAGCCAAAGACTGCCATGAAATGTGGAAGATAGCATGTGATACAGCTGCTAAGTGCATAGCTGGGGCTAAAGAGTACAACAAACAGAGGTATGACAAAACACACATGGAACCATACTTAAAAGGGGGGGACCAAGTGTTATTATCTACACTCAACTTTAGTAACTTCAAGGGACCAAAGAAAATGAGAAACTAATTTTTGGGACCCTTCACTATCATCAAATTGGTAGGTAAAAATTCAGTGGATGTTAGACTTACAGAGGAATTCCCTAGGAAACACCCAGTATTCCCAGTGAGTTTGGTCAAACCCTACTTCTGGACAGGAGAGGATAAGTTCCCCCCCAGGAACAAGACATACTGGAGGTGGATGACTCCCCTGGCCCTGTGAAAAAAATCATGAAGGCCAGGAAGATTAAACTTAATGGTAAAGACCAGAGACAATATTTGGTTAGAATCAAAAACCAAACAGAATATAAGGAAAAAGGGTTGGCAGAAGATGCCACACCAGATGTTAACCTTCACCTGAGATTGTTAAGAGCCTCTAGGAGGGCTGAAAAGTCTCATAAATGATGGGCCTTTTTTGAAAGGAGGGTATGTCAGCCTGTGACTCAAAACTAGAGCACAAGCATGACAGCCAGCCACCATAAACCAATGATAGAGCAAAATACTACCAAAACATGGATCTGAGCCAAAGAATCTCAAAAGGTATCAAAAAAGAGAAAACTCACTTTTTTCCAGAAATACAAGTCCCATAATCATAGGACAAATAATAACAAAGTTATTCCTTCTCAAAGAAGTAGCTGAGCATAAACCTTAATTTTCACCTCTCATCTGAAATCCAGAGAAAGAGGCTTAACCCCATCAAATTGGTATTCAAATTGAATCTCTAAGTTGGTGCTATTCAATGGTACTAGCCAAATTGAGCTATCACCAAAACTGCAGAAGGTATGGCCAAAATAAGGTCAAATAAGGGTGACTAAAATACTCACCTCTTATCTAACTTCCACAGTTTTAGTGTGAGATACCTTAAGTGGGGTCATTTTGGAAATAGAAAAATCAGGGCTATCTGATGGTTCCATCAATTTTTACATATCCCAGATAGAAAAAAAGTTATGGGGCAAACAAGTTCAATACAGATTTTGAGAAAATCATATATCTGAATAATGAAGATTGCACATGTCATAACCTTTCCATATTTAATGTTAACAATACCAAATGAGGTACCATTGTGTAGATCTTATCCAGGGCTACAAAATGAGCCAAATTTGAGCTCATCATCTTGGAAACTGACAAAGCTATAGAAGCTTTAAAGTCAAAATCCCACAGATTGGCCAGTACACCTTTACTGTGGGATACTATCCCATATATATGATTATGAGGTGTCAAATAGACAAAGAATCTTGTTTATGCTTCAATACTGGGGTCCCATACAGGTTCTGTACAGCCTTCTGCATGTCATACATGTCAGAGGAGGGCTGTGTGGTCTCCATATCAAAATCTTCACCCTGTATTAGGGAAAACTGTCCAGATGTGGCTTCAAAACCACATCTGATCCCAATACAGAGTATACAGGCCTTGTGAAACCCACAATCCAACACTAAGAAGTGAAACATCTCCAATTCCTCTACGTGAATGGTCTAGAGGACCTTTTCACCCCATTTCAGGATAAAAGGAGCCCTTTTCTCTTCCAGAAAAGGGATTTCCATCCTGCTCTTCAATTCCTATGTAGTAAAGATGCCAAAAACAGTTATACTCCTAGAAAATAATCAGTTATACCTTAAATCTTGATGTATTGTAGCTCTTATTATAGTAACCCAACTGGTAAGACTGAACCCAGGGCTTTCAACAGTGCTCACCACCACTATTCCACAATAGTCAAGCCCTTATATTATTATTCAAAACATTTTTTAATTATAATTATCCATGTCACATTCATATATAAAGCTGTAAATACTATTATTACTACTTCATCATAGACTCAGCCTGACAGCAATGATGTAATCAACTTACACTACCATCCACCCTTCCATTATTTCATCTTGAAATATGGTTTCCACTATCCTTTGGAAGTGGGCTGGTGCATTTTTGATGCCAAATTGCATTCTGGTATATTCATATATACCCATATAGTGCATGATTATCAATTGCTTGACAGGTTTTTGTCTTACTCCATTCTGATGGAAGCCTTTCCTTCCTTCAATCTTTGTTATGAATTTGGCCTTTGCAAGTTTGTCTAGTGCAGGGGCTTCCTTGGAATGGGGTACCTGTCTGCTTTATTTTGGTTGTTCAGGGCTCTGAAATCCCCACACAATCCATATTTTCCATACTTACAAGTAATTTGGACTGGTTTAGTGAATTCTAATCTCTAATAATGTCCTATTTTCTTAATTATCCCCATCTCTTGGAATTCATTAATGTGCTTCTCAGTTTCCTTCCTAGTTTCCAGGCTTACTGGTTATGGTGGTCTTCTGAGAATTGGTGGGTAGGGTCTTTCTACATACAGATATAGTTATATATCATCTTCCTTTATTGTTCCTATGCCTTCATCCCCAATTGTGTAGTCTTCTCTGCGCTTTCTTTATATCTTGAGTAAGCTGAGATTCACCTTACTGGTGATTTGTGTCCCATATTGGGCTTCTTTGAGTTCTTCCAACAGTTCTTCAAGTATATTGTCATTTTTGAAATTGTTTATGTCAAAAGAGACATTTTTGTCCTTATATTTTCCCATATTAAGATACCTGTTTTTACTATTACAAAGGTACATACAATACATTCTTTGATACTCTGTGTCCAGAAAGAATCCTTCTACTTGTCCATTATCCAGGACCACAAACTCAGGATTTATTCTGATATTGTGTTTTTGGGGTGAGATAATTATCTCTTTGATAATTGTTTCAATGGAGTTCATCCTTCCTGATGCACTATTGAAGTTCCTTTCTTTTGTAGGGATTAACTCTTACTCCCATTTGGGGAAGTGATTATTTAGGTATTCTTTTGCAATGATGGAGCAACTAGCTCCTGTGTCTATTATCATTTGTTTTTTGGAGTTTTAAATTGACACTGTCAATTTTTTTGGTATACCATTTATGAACCCCATACCCTTGTTTTGTGCTAACAGGAATGTTCATGTGTCCTATGTTTGTTTTCAGAGCTCTTTTTCTGTGGTTAATTGTGATATTACAGAGTCCAATTAAATCTCTTGTATATCTAGTGAATCTCCTTCATTGAATTCCACTATTTATTCCTCTATTTTCTCTGATTCAGTCTTTGAATCTACTCTGCGGCCAATTCCCATGCTGTCAGGATCAGATTTGTCACCTTCTGGTTCTTCCTCAGATTCTCCATCAATTGCATATATTGTCTTTTTGGTCTTTCTTGTGAAATCTTTTGCATAATGGTCTGGTTATCCACAGCTGTGACACACATTTTTCTTTTCCCTTATCTCTATTTTTTTCTTTCACTTTAGACTTATTTTTTCTTTTTAGTTGTTTTTATACAAGGTGTACCTCCTAATAGGTTCCTTTTTTCTCACATCTTGTATAAAATCTGCTATGTAATGAATGCTGAATCTTTTCTGCATCTGTATTTTGATGTATTTTTTAAGTCTCCTGGAAGTTTTTTTAGAAGCTTGTGATTTCTCATCTCCATTTGCATGTTTGGATCAATAAATTTGATTCTTTTGGTTTTTTTAAGACACCATTCATAAGGGTATTTTTCTGTAGAGTATCTGTTGCTCCAAAAATATATTGTTCTTTCGCCAAATGCAGAAACCATTACTGTAGTTTTGTATTATTTTGTTTCTCCAACATGGCCAGCTCTGCCTGCCATGTATCTCTTTCATTTCAGTGTACCATATGTTTGAATGGCCTCTGAGTGTAGTGTTGAATCTTTTGTTGATCCAGTAGTCTTTTATCTTTGGAACATCAACAAAAATACAATCAATATATTCAATGAGCTCCATATAATTATATTCCACAACTACTGAGAATTTTGGGCAATTTACCCTTTTTGTATTTTTTGAGTTATTTTTTCTCTTGATAGCTGAGTTTTTCACAATACTTGTAAGTTGATTCAGATCTTAACCTTCGATCCTGGTAGTAAGGTCCTTTGTTATCTTACTTTTCCTCTTCTTTCACTTGTTGAGATCTGTTAATGATGGGCTCATTAATTTGGCTTTTCACAGGAAGATATTTCTTCTTCTTCCTCTTTATTATAGAGGTAATCAATCTCTTTTCCAAGATTATCCTGATGCTTCTGGACACTTCTTAAGCTGCTCTTAATAGTCTTTTTTTCCTCTAGTACTTAGTTCAACATTCTATTGGATCTCTCAAGTTCTTGCCAAATTTTGGCCAAATTGATGTTCAAGTCTTTAATGACTGTTTCTTGGAAACATTTCTCTTCTTTCAGCTTATTCATTTATTTCCTCACAGTTTGTGATTTCTCATGTGTTTACTGCATAAATTGGGCTAATTTGGCCCATGTCAACTTATTAATCACAGTTTTACTGTTTGGAAATTATGAGCTGGGCTTGTATTTTTAGTCATAAGCTCTGGATAAATTTATTTGTGAGTGAAACTCTTTTTTTCTTTTGTGCACCTCTTGGACTAAGTCCATGAGTTTCTTCATCAAGGGGTCTTCTTCTTTCTTCCTCTGGTCAAAATAAGTATTGTTCCTCCCTTTGCCTCCTTGTCTTCTTCTGGTAACTACCAGGGATAATTGGGGGAGTCCTGGATGAACTGGCCTTTGGTTGGTAGGGCCTGGAACTTCTGGACTGTTTTGGGGATTATTGAATTTCTTCTTCCCTGCCTTGGGGCTCCTGAATCTTACTGGACTCTTCCATATTCCCAAATTCCCTTATGGCCTGTATGGTTTCCTGGGTCTCTCTGATTCTGGTTTCTCTTTCTTCTGAAAGCCTGGAGTTCTTGTTGGGATTCAAACCTTTGATTTCCTCCATGAGATCCATCCAGGTAATTTCCTTCAGAAAGCTCTTCTGTGACTTTATTCCTATTTCTTCCCATGATGCTTCCATACTGAAAATTTTTTTGTCCATACTCCATTAAAAAATGTCTTTCATGAGTTTGTGGATTTGCATGACTTGTTCTGCATCTTTCCAACCCCCTGGATGGACTTCTGGGTTAAATTTTATCTGAAATGGGACTATAAAAAGGCTTTTCCTGATTGTAAGTCCTCTTCTGGTAATTTGATCCAGAAAGTGGTTGTCTTCTCCCTCCTCTTTTTCTTCTTTGTCAGTGTTCTGGTTTCTTTCTTTGGAATATAAGATTCCTAAGAAACTGAGGTGTCATGACAAGAATTTTGAAAGATGACAGATAACAAAAAATCTTGATTCATTAAAGTTTTATTAACCGTTGGAAGGCCCTTGTAGAGATTTGTATTCTATACTCTTTGAAAATTTGCCTTTAGAGCTTACAATTGGATTGATAACAGTTATTTTTTGGTTATCAAACCTGCTTGGTGGGCACTTTCCTGGGTTTTCCTTTCTCTAGGTACAGCTATGGGTGTCCACTATTTTGAGTGTATGGCCACCTCACTGTGTCTTTTTTCTTTACTTTGCCTTTAGGCAGAACTTCTCTTTCTTCTGAGGCTGTCACTGAGGGATTACCTTGTGACTGGGTTTCCACTTACAGAAGAAAGAAAAAGATTTTTGATGTCACTTTTTTATCAAAAAAAAATGTTTTAGCTTAATTATACTGTTATTTTTTGGAGTTTTTAGGGTTTTTTCAAAGAATAACGGTTTTTGAGGTTTTCACTTATGATGTATAAGTAAAATTATCAATGTCCAAGTTTTCTATGAATTATTCTTCTGGATATTGTAATTCTTTTATTATGAACTATAAAAACACATAAAAGTTATTATGTTATTAATCCTGATAATATAAATATTATATTAGCAATATTTACTTATTACAATACTCAATTATTACTCAAAATATTGATTTGTCACAAGCTTCAGCGTCAATTTTAGTGAAACCTTTTTTAAAGCAATATTTTATTACGATATTTCTTCTTAAATGGAAACTATTTTATCATTTCTGTATATTCATCAGCTATTGATAAATATGGTTTTATTATTAAACATAATACACTTTGGTGAAAAAAATGGCTCAAATATCATAATATACTCTTTGTATATTTTAATATGTAGAAGATATCATATAGAATTCTTTGTTATTATTAATTTTTTGGAAGTGGTAATATTACAGTCTTTAATGATGATATATACTCAATTACCAACAAAAAAATTAATATATATTTTTTGAGAAGAAAAAATATATAATATATAATAATATATTTATAATATAAATTATAGATAAAAAATAATAAAATTCGAAATCTTACCCACTTTATTTGTTTAATATGTATTAAAGTGGCTACAATACTTCAAAATAGGCCTAAATATGTCTTATAAGGTTATAAAATATGCCCAGGCCCCCAAATTGTCAGGGTGAGTCTATAAAGTAGCTATAAAATTGTAAATACTAGCTATTATTGTTACTGTGACACATTAAGAATTTATTTATTTGAGATGAAAATTTCCTACTGTGGAGTGGTGATAGTGGTGATGAGTCTACTGAAGACCTTGGCTTAACTGATATAATATTTTTGACTGTGAGGATTAATAAAATATTTATCATTTTAATTATATCCAATTGATTCTAAGGGCACTACCTATGGTTAACAGTTTTCTACATAATAATACTAATGATAAGATGATGGAGGTCTTCCCAGTGATGAGAGACTTAATTTTATCTCTTCTAAGGACTTTTAAAGGCTTTTAAGCTACTTACACATCTGAAGAGTGAAATTCTTTGCTCTGGGGTGTGGAGTGTGGGTCAATACAATATGTTTGGATATAATTATAGTCATAATTGTGGTTTTGAGACCACAAATGATCATTCTGAATCAATACAGCATGAAATATTTCTTCACGGGCCAGCTCAGCAATGTTATTATGCATCCAGGGTTTTTGGATTACTAATATCAGTCATTCTGGGTGGCTATAAGCCATAAATAACTATTATTGTAAGTAGTTAGACACTACTTGTTGGTACAGTTTTTGTTATGCTATATTTTTGTAGCCTTTACAGTTCTTAAACCCTTGGTCAAAAGCTTGTAACATGTAATTTATCCTTATGAGCTTATACTTACTATCAAATGGAGGAACAACCAAATTTAACTTTAAAATTCAAACCAAGTATCATATTAAAGCTCAAATTCAGCCAAAGATATTTCAAAAGAGTAGCTGGAACCTATTTGGTTTATTCCCTTTTGAAAATGTGGGATAACATGGAACCTTTTTCCATTTTTTCCTTTTCCCCCTCTTGAGTGAATTTTCAAACTTCGGTATTTAAAAGAATACCATTGATGTGGATTAATTTGAATTTACTACACAAAATAGTAAACTAATTTCTGAAAAAGACATATTCACTTCAGTAAATATACAAAACACCTTAATTATGACACAATTTGTGCAAGATTAAATAAAAATTTTGTAAATTTAAATTTATATCAAGATTAATTATTTAAAATTTTCATAGGAATTTCTTTACTCAAGTCTTCTGAGAACTCAGGAAAGAATCATTTTTTAAAAACCTCTGGCCTTACGTGAGGTTAAGTTTGGTGTAGAATGTAAATATGAAGTAATATTTATCCCTTTTTCTATCAAAAATGAAGATTTGATATTTGATTAAATTTTTTTTTGAATTAATCTTATAATCAATCTAATTACTGAATAAAATGGTAATTTTTATTGGGGCTTGATAGGTATGTTGTAAATACCAAACAGGTTCAGGAATCTTGTGTGGGGGTTTATTGTTTTTGAATGAGAAAAGTAAATATCATTTGTATATAAGTGTCACATCCATGGGATATACCCCCCATGGATAGATTCCAGCCAATTCTTGTCATAAGAAATCTCATTTCCAATTTACCACTTTGGTGCTCTGAGTCCCCTGTAGCCACATACACTTAAGGACCAAACTAGCCTCAAAAGCCATATCCTGTCCATTGGACCTCCACCATCATTCCTGGCCCCATGGCCATCCCCTTTGCTTTCCCCTAGTAGGACTTCCCATAATTTCAGGGGCCTTTTCCCTTTTCCATCCTTTTCAAGCCTTTTGGCCAAACCCCTTTTTTTGGACCCATTTCATGCTGGACATCAACTTATGCCATATACATTTATTCACCATTTTTCCCCATAAATTCAATTGTGGATATTGTAGGACCCAATTCTGTCATCTGAAGATGGGTAACCAGTCCCCAAGCCCAGTTCTAAGGAAGCTATTCAAGGAAATCAATTAATTATCCATGGAGGGTAGTGAGTAGGACTTCAATAAGGAAAGTCAAGGAAACCAATCACCTGTCCTGTTTGGCTATTGGCAAATAAATTTATACAGTATTTCCCTAAGGAAATACTTTTCAATGAGCTCCAAGGGATAATCCAAGAGGCGGTTATGCACAGAGGGTTTCAAGTCATAAAAGATCCATTAATTCCTGGAAAACTCAATTAATCAATACAGACTTCACTCAAGCAATCTGTATGGATTTGACCCTTTTTGTAAGTTAAGTTCTATACTGTGGTTTTGAATTACACCCAGTCCAACTCTCAAAGTGTCTAAGCTATATTTAACAGAAACAGTCAGTACAGCTTTCCACAATTTATACAGCTGGGTTTTCAACCTTTAAGGATAAGCCTGTCAGCTCTTCAGATATACTGGAAACTCTTTTCTTTCCTAGAGACATTTTCCCCATTTAATTTATCTACTGAATTTATTTTAACAATCATTTACTTTTCATTTTGGAAGCAAATTCTGATATACTTATTTCAGTCATTTGCATTTTTTTATTTTCCTGTCAGTGGATATTGTTGGTCATATCCCTTACTAATTCCATTGGTTTTTCTAGAAGATTGAAACAGTGAGAAAGGACCTACTTGGTTGTCTCTTTGGAGATTGTATTCTTTCCTTTCATTGCATATACTTGATGCTTGTGCTTTCCATATCAAAGCAATATACTCTTGTTCTTACTTCTTTAATTCCTTTTGGAGTCTTCCAAGTGAGTTCCCTTATTAATGAGTGCCAGGTCACTCTTGCTTTTTCCAAGATCCCCTGCGACATTACATAAGTCAACTCATATTTAGTTCTTTCATTCTTTTATTTAATTCTTTATCTTCAAAATAATTCATTGATAAATTATGGAAATTTTATGATCTCACTGAATCTTTCTTCAATAATCTCAATTTTAAATCACTCTTTCACTCTGAAAAATTAATTTTTCTCTTTATAAATTTCTTTCAACTGTTATCAATTTTTTTCTTCAAAGTTTTTTTGGCTGACCATTTTTACTCATTCTTATTTTACCTATTTTCATTCAGGTCAAAGCTTAATTTTGATTTTAAAATTAATCAAAAAATTAATTTCATCCACAATTCATCTTCATAAAGGTTCATTTTGATTGTTTTTTGAGAATTTTTCTTCACAGTAAGCTTTATTTTGATTGATTCCTTTGGCATGAAATTAATTTTTACTTCAAGATATTGATTTTTAATTAAATATTTAATTGATTTTCCTCCAGCTTCATTTATTCATTCATTAAACTCAAGGGATTATGTATTTTTGATTTTTACCTCAAGATATTTATTTTGATTTGACTTTGAGCTTTCCATATTTGATTTGCCTCAAGCTCCTCATCTTTGAATTTTTACTTTTCTTCAATTTCAATTATATTTCATTCTGAAATAATTCCTGTCCAACATTCACCTTCTGCAAGACAGACAAGATCTCAAACCAGATCTGAGACTGTTATCACTCCAACACCAAGATTTCCTCTTGATGTTACCCCAGAGGTTCCTCAACTGAGGGCCCACTTAGAAGAAGAAGAACCATCCAGGAAGGAAATAAGAGGACCCAGAAGATCCAGATCTTTCTCAAGAGCTTTCGGTTCTTTTTCTGGCATGTCAAAGATCTCTTTCAAAGGTCTTGGTGAATAGGGTGAAGAGGAGGAGGAGAATTATACCAAAGAGGATGAACCAGAAGTTACTGAAGTATCCTCTTCTCCTGTGGGAGAATCTGAAGGTACTAGAGGTCCAACTCTAGCCCAGTCTAATCAGCCTTCCTCTCAGCTTGTTGGCCAATCTTGAAGAAGAGTTATCTTCTGAAGCGTAAAGACCACAAGGCTTCAAGATTCCATCTATGAAGAAACCAGACTCCCTTGATGGGACTCAACCCTTCAGAGTCTGGAGTTTTGTTCAGTCCTTCCAGCTTATTTTCCATAATTATCAGGAAAGCTCCTCTGAAGGCAATAAGGATTCTCTTTATGCTACTTCATTTCTCATTGGCAGGGCTGAAAAATGAATTGAGACTTATGATCCAAATATTAGAAATAAGGCCCCAAGCTACCTCCTCAATAATTGGGAACTATTTGAATCTCAACTCTTCAATTTTTTGAGAACCCAAATGAAGTTATAAAAGCTTAAGAAGAGTTGGATGATTTAAGAATGAATGAAGGAGGGCATGTTTATTTATAAATTTCTGATTTCAGAAGTTTGTATTCAAGAGTTTGGGATTGGGGTGAAAGGGCTTTTATGAATCATTATAGGAAGTGGTTGGCCTCCCATCCTTCAATCATTCATTTTCTTGAAGAATTAATGGATGTTACCCTGGAACTTGATACCAGGTACCAGAAGAGGCAAAAGGAGAGGAAGACTGGAGCCTAAAAGTCAATTTATTCACATACTCAATATTCTGAAAGTTCAAGTCACAAAAAGAAGAAGAATTTTGAGTTTCAGAAAACTGAAAAGCCCCATTCTTACCTCTTGAATAAGCACCACAAGTTGATGGGTTCTGAAAAGTAAAGAAGATTGAAGGAGGACTTGTGTTACTATTGAGATGAGAAGCATAGTATTGAGGCCTATGTCAAAATACCTCAAGAACAGCTTATTCAACCAGAAGGAAGATTTCCCATCAAGGAAAAAGCATGAGTGAAGATCATGCTGTTATCACTGTTCTTCACTATTTTCCACCCAGAGCACAATTTTGCATTCTGAATACTGGTGTCCAAAAATCTCTAAAAAAAATTCTCTTTTATTCTCTCTCTGATATTTTTTTACAGTATTCTAATTGATTCTGGTGCTACCAACTAATTTTTTTGCAAATAAGTTTGTTCACAAGTATTCTTTGACCATGTCAGAACTCCTAGAAAAAATTCTTTTTATCATTTTTGACTCCTCAGAGTCCTCTTTCTTATTTGTGACCTACCATACTAAATAGATGGTTGAGCTCCCTTATTTTCCAAGATTTCAATGTGAGTTCTTAGTCCTTGATACTCCCAAAGGATTAGACCTCATATTGGGCTTTGACCTTCTTAATCACTTTAATCAATCTATTGATTGGAGGCAAGGGATTGTCAGGCTTACTCTATGATATAGCTCAGAGATGATGAGAATAAGCTGTATCTGTAAGTGTGACATGATCATGATAGTAAAAAATAAGTTACGATATGGTAACAATAAAGGGCTTTACTGCAATAGTGGCTGTGAGAACTTCTGAGAGCCCTGGGTGAAGTGTTTATCTGTTGGTTCACAAGAAGAAAATTTCTAATTATACTTGTCAAGCTATAAGGGTACTGCTTATTAAGAAGATATAGTAAATAAGAGTACCAAGAAAAGGATGATTAATTTTTCTTTTGTGAGGAAAAAGAGTCCTTTTATCCTGTTCAAGGGTTTTGAAAGGTTTTTTGCCTCTGCACACAGCCACAAAGTGAATGTTTTAACTACTTGTGGCTTGTTTGTGGTCCCACACACTCAATACAGACTTTAATTGGTAATAAATGTGTTTTTAGAGCCACAAGTGGTCATTCTTACCTAATACAGGGTAGGCTTCTCACCAATAAAGCTTACAGGTGTACTCTGGTGATTCTGACACATCAGAAACTATAAATTATGCATCTGTAGGACTCCTATTGGTCCTATTATTATTAAAAAAGAATAAAAAACATTCAATCAAATTGATTAGCTGTGAGTTCAGCTATATGTACAGCAGTCCCATTGTAAGATCCCAAACTGGCAGTGTGGGCTTATAAGCTTAGGCTCTGAATAGCTTTGTCAGTCTTTCAGATATATGGCTTAGAAGTGGCTCATTTTGTAGCACTTGATGAGCTCTACACAACGGTTACTTGGTTGTTATACCCAGAGTCAATTATGGAAATTCTGTACAGGATTCTAATTCCATCATTGTATTTTGGACTTTTGATAAAACCTGTATTAAGTTATTATATTTAGTAAATTTTGTTCTAGAGGTGGTACAAGGATATGGAGAGTACCATTAGAAAGCTCAGGCTCTTCCCTTTTTTAAAGTGACCCCACTTTGGGTATCTCACACTAAGACTGAAGAGATTATATGACAGTTGAATATTGTATTCATCATCATTTGGACTATGATTGGCTCTAAACTCTGTAATTTTGATAATATCCCAATTTGGGTAGTACCATTGGATAGAAATAATTTAGAGATTCAATTTCAACACCAATTTGATGGGGTTCTTTCTCTTTCTACAGATTTTATATTAGAAGTCAAATTTAAGGTTTATGTTTGGTTCTGGCTTGCGCTGTGATAACTTGGTTTTCACTTATCCTATTGGGATAAGAATGATGCATTCTAAAATTTGGGAGCTTCTCCTTTCATATAGATACTATCAAGATCCATTTTGGATATTTTGCCATTTAATGAGTATCTTTCTTCAATACCATCCTTTATGGTATTTGGGTGTCAATCTTGTTCTCTGCTTTGGAGTCACAGACTGACATACCCTCCCTCTAAAAAAGTATCATTACTGATGAGACTCTATTATCCTCTGTAGGTTACTGAGTCTAATGTGAGCCTGTGTCAACAGGTCTCCTGCAGACATCTTCTCCTAGTCTGGTGGTTAACTTTTTAATCCATACAGATATCTGGTCATTTTTTCCCTTCTTGTATTGTACAAAATGGAAGTTCTTTGCTGTAAGATGTGTCTATCAACCTGTTGATAATATTACTATTAATCAACAGTAATATGACTGTTCTTATTAAATATAATAATAAAAATTATTATAACCACAATTAATTAATGAATTCTTTTACTTGTTATACACTACTAGTGATTATAACAGTAAGCAGTAATTGTCTACAAGAATCAATTACAAGAAGTATTTAATAATAAAACTTCTTTATTAAAATAATAAAATTATTTTAATATATAATCATCTTTTGAAAGAATAATCATAAATATAATTCTTGAAGAAAACAATTACTAGAGAAAAACTTTAAGAATTAAGACAAAACACTCCCTAATACTCCAAAGAACTTATTAAATGATAATAGTAGAGAAATTTGACAGATAATTGTGTATTTAATGGATCAAAATAGATTTATAACACGATTACAACATTATATATTTTATTTCTATGATTTAATGTCTTTCTGATTGATTTTTAAATAATAAAACACATAAGAAAATATTCAACTAATACTTACTTGTTGGTAATAATGGTATAATTGAATAATGTGATGATTTGGAAAAACCAGCAAGAGGAGGCCTCTTTTAAGTCTAAGACAGCTCACTGAGGCATTGCATGGAGAAAACTGAAAAACTAGTGAGTGAAAAAACAGTAATACTTTCTTGGAATGATGATTGCATCATCTGTTGTCATGTAAGATTATCATAATTACTTAATTGATGCTTTTATGTGACTACCAACCCAAATATGGTTAAGAATAAAAGTAGTAAAAACTTTAAATCTTCTTTTATTTAAAGATAAAAATTAATTTCTAGAAGTCATCAATTTTATTGGAAATTTCATCACAGGTTGTATTTTCTGTGAATTTTTTAAGATTCAGTATTACACATAGAATTATCAAAAATGGACTGTAAGTAAAACTTTCAATTTTACTGATGAAAGTATGATTATTTCTGGTTTTCATATGTATTAGACTGTTTTTAATTTGTCCTGAAGGGTTCAGAAAGATTAATAAAGAATTGTATTTTTGATGAATTTTTGAAGTTTTTACCTCATTTCTACATAGAATTGCAAATAGCACTATATCGCTGGTTGCTATGAGGTAAATCAATGGATACTAGTCCAAAAAGGGTTTATCCATGGAAAATCATTAAGAACTGACATGGTTACAGGAGTCTAAGTTCCTCTTTACCTCCTTGGCACGTCAAAATAGCAGCTTATTTGCTATTTTCTTATGATTTAATGAGATTTTAAGTTGGTAACCAAGTTCCCAAAAGGTTTTAGTATACTAATTGGGCCAAAATCAGCCATGGATCCAAGATTTAGAGCTTTCCACGCCTCAGAGGCCTCAGAAGCTGGGTACCCTGGCTCTCTTTGATGTCTTTTGTCCCCCTTGACTGTTTTTATGCCAAAAATAGAAATTCAGGCTTCAAGACTGATATCCATTATGGGTGTACCAAAGGTGTATGTAAGAATATCATAATATTAAGTGCCACAAACATCCATAACACTATTCTTAGTGTATATGTAACATGGTATTTCTCACATTCCCATTATTTTGGGGTGAAATTGAGAAAAACAAAACTTTTCACAATTCTTTTATGTGGTATTGAAGTATTTTCCATATTGCCCCCTCTTAGAGTTAATTTAAGCTTATTCACTCTATGGAGTTACCCTAGGTGAACTTTTGTGTAGAATCCAAATCTGGTCTTAAATCCATGTATTTATATACTCAAAACCAATTTATTCATCTTTTCTGAAATAAAAAATGATGAATTTTGAATATATGCATGACTTATGGGTTATGTATAGTTCAAAGATTACTCTTAAAGATATTTGTGTCCTATTTGGGTATGTAAAATATACCTCAAGGCTCACATTTGTCATTAGAGTTCGCTAGTGTCATGCAGGTTCTCCTTCTGTTATGTATGCTTATTCCATACATACTTTGGTAATATTCACCCAAAAAGAATCCATTTATCTTATTGTTTTACAGTACTACAGATTTAGGGTAGATATTCACATTTCTATGACTGTGAGGAATCTAAATCTTGGTTTTAACTATACCAATTTGTTTCATTCTTCCTGAAAAACTCTTGAAGTCTCTGGCCACCTTGGGTAGAAATCCAGCATGCCACATAGGTAAGGATTTGTCCAATTATTCCTTGGCCACTACTGAGAAGGTATCTCCTTTGTCAATGATAATGGGATGTTTGTCATTTTAAATTTACACATCAAGCTTTATGTATATTTCATTGGTGTAACCCTGTCCTATTTTTTGTTTTTCCAAAAATATTTGACAATTGGTGGTTTCATTACACTTTGTCTCATGAAATTTGCACTGTGGTGGATTTAATTTCAAGTGTACTGGTCCAATCCCCTTTTGTTAATGATCCTAAAGCTCCAGTAAATACTGTTCAATAGCTTCTGATTCACTGCATGAATCAGCTCTGTAGCCATATCCCATACTACCAAAGTAATATTCATGACCATCTTGGTCTTTCTTTGTCTCTTCCTCTATTTTGAATATTTTCTCTCTGTCTTTGGGAAACTTTCTTTTCATAGTGATTATATGATCCACAGTTGTGATATGCTCCTGAGAATATTTGGTTTCCAGGGTTGTATTTTCCCTGTTATCACCAGTATTATGGGTATTATATCTACCAATAGATGGTCTAATCCTTACTTCTCGCAAGTTATTTTATATTTAATCCAAGGTGGATTCTTTGGGGAATCTGAATTTTACTGCATTATCTAAGTCTCATGGTAGTTTGTTCAAAAGTTTTTCATTTCTCATTTCTGAGGTTATGTGAGGATCAATGGCTATTAGCCTTTTTGACTGTCTTCAACACCAATCATATGGATCCTTATCTGCTGTGTATCTTTCATTTTCAAATGAAATAGGTTTCTGTCAGATACATGCACAATTACTGTACTTTTGGATTATTTGGCTCCTCCACCATGGACAATTTTTTCTGACATGGATTTCTTTAATTTTAGTTTACCATATACTAGCATGGACTTTGAATGCTGTATTGGGTCTAGATTTTATCCAGTAGTCTTGTATGCTTTGTACATCAATGAATAGTCAATCAATATAATCAATGAGTTCCATGTGATAATATTCTCCTACACCAGAGAATTTGGGCCAGCTTATGGTTTCTGGAAGTTGTTTCAATGCTTCCTTCTCTTGATAAGTCATATTGTTACCATCTTGGAGCGGTGATGGTGATCTCTGTTCTTTTTTCCTTTTGTGCACTTGGCTTGGTATCTTTTTGTTTCAGTTTTATATTCATGTTTTATTAAACATCACCTTGTCTCTGTGAGTGTATGTTTTGGAAGACATTGAAAAGTTTGTCCATGTCTTGGTCCATAACCTCCATTTTCTCATGGATACATCTCATGTCTCTTTTATAGTGATGTTGATCCACCAAGACTTGTTTTCTTCTTAGGATTTACTTGATTTAGCATAGTCCTCTTGGAGAGTATGGATGGTTTTGGTTTGTAGGGTGTTTAACTCTTGTAACCTGGATAAATAATCTTGGAGTTTATCAAACTATCTCTGAGTATACTATGCAAACTGGGTCATTTGCATCCAGGTTGCACCATTTCTTATGGTTCTCTCAGAGGTAAAACAATTTTTTCCATCCATAGTGAGGATATCCTTTCTAATTGTAGGGCTACTATCTCTACAAGAAGTATTTGAAAATATCTCTTTCGTTTTTGTACTTATTTCACTAAGTACATAAATATCTGGATCATTGGGTCCTACTCTTTTTTCCTCTATCTGAAAGAAGTCATGCTCTTTACTTCTCCTGGAAACTATCTGGGATTGGGAAGAATTGTGACTCATGGCGACTTATTTCTGGATTCTGAGTGGGGTGAAGCTACTGACAAGTTGGGTTGACTTTCCATTCCTTGTGAGCCTGAAGGAATCAGAGTATTATCTTTCTTTTTCCATTACTCTTCCATAGCTTGGATAGTAGCTTGATTCTCCATGATCTTGGCTACCCTTTCCTCCTGGATCTTTAACTGTCTGTTGTAATTCCACCTTTTTGTAGTTCCCATTATCTTTGAGAAAAATCTTCTAATAACTTTGTCCTAGCTCTAGCCAGTGGGACTCTAGGTTGAATAACACCTCTCACATATTCCATGGGAACAGGTATCTGAGAAGTTGGTGGGTGATAAGAAATTGTTCTGAGTACATGCAAGCCTCTCCTAGAGGGTTTCTGCTGGAAGCTGTTTTGAAAGATGGGGAAGATTCATTTTTCATATCTTATGACTTTGATCAAATTCAACTTCTTTACCTCTAAAGTCTCTATTCCCTCTCCTGATTTCGGATCTCTTTTCAATCCAGGTTTTTAGAGATGAGGGGGTATAATCTCTGAGTTTTGAGAGTGAGGATATATTTAGCTTTTTTCAATCCCTGTTCTTCTAAGTACTTATAAGTCATTAGTAACACATAGGTTACTTCAAATGATACTTTTATCCTTAAATATGACTCTTGAAAAGGGTTTTATTTTCTTAGCATAATGAATTAATTCAGTTTTTGAAGAACAACATATTGAATTCCTCCTTGACCGCTAATTTTTCAAAAGGCTTTAGAGCTTCTTTAGCTGAAAGGCACTTGAATTTGCTTCATATCTGGTTGAAAATAGAACCAATTATAACAACGTTAAAGCTGGCCTGTCTTGAAGTTAATTATGAATTTTCTGCCCCAGTTCGGTACAAGGAAAAAGAGATATATCTTTTTATATACTTTTTCCCAAAAAAAGAAGATATAACTTGTAATATCTTTGGATGATTATGATTGAAGAGATCAAGAATAATGATTAAGGTCAATTTTTCACATCAATCTTGGTGAAAAATGAATTGGAAGAGTTTTTTTGAAGAAAAATTTGAAAAATATATACTTTTTATATATTTTTATGAAAAAAATCTTAAACATTTATAATATGCAATTATATATTTCTGAAAATATTGTTATTGAAACTATCAATAGTAATTATTTAAGTAAATTTTTATTAGTAATTGGGTTGGAAAATTGAAATATAAAAGTTTTTCTTAAAGAAGAATTCAAAGAATATGTACTTTGTATATATTATGAACAAAGAAATTAAAAAATATATGATTATATATTTTTGTAAAAATTAGTTTTGAAACTATCAATAATAACGATTAAAGTCAATTTTTCACACCAATTTAGGTCCACAAATTCATCATAAAAGTTTTTGTCAAAGAAAAAGTTCAAGCAATATACACTTTTGTGTATTATAATGAATATATTGTCACAGCCACTATCAGGGAAAAAGTGCATTCAACCTTGAACCCATTCAAACTCACAAAATTAGCAAATCCTTCCTGTGCATGAATATTTAGTTTCAGAAATATTCATTTGAAAAACCCATACAGTTTGATTCACCAATACAGCTGTTCGGCAGTTTTACAGGCTGGATTCACCAAATACAGTTTTGGCTTCACAATCCTGGAACTGTATGATCACCCAACTTCACCACACCTCTTTTACAGAAAACTAAAACAAGTAATATTAAGAAAATTCACTCTTTGGATCAGGAGTGGTGGATTCTCACATATATTAGCCCCTCTTCCTCCCTCTGGGTACTTTTCCCCATTTAATTAATATATTGTATTTATTATTTAATAAATACTATATTATTATCTTATTAGAATATTCTATTTATAATTATTGATTCAGTCTTTGCATCTTTCCTCACCTGTTCATTAGAGGTGTGGTGCCCATAACCTTATTAACCCCTTTCTTTTGTTCTGACAGGTTGAAACAGTAGACTTTTGCTTTTTTGTAGTTGGCTCCTTTATTATTTGCTGATTATTATTTTTTCTGCTTTTTTTATTCTCTTCTTATTTCATTTACACTACTCAAGTGTTTCCTCTTATCCATTATGAGCCCTCTTCAAGTGAGTCCCAGGCCCTCTTTACTTAGAAGAGCCCCTGTGACATCATATTGATTAACTAATGATTGTTTCTTTCTTGATTCATTATTTCTCATTGAATCATTCGCTCCTTCATCCATTATGATCTCCTTATGATTTTTATGATATTCATAATATATGATTCTCTCTCATCAATTCTCATGTAACTCATTTTATTCATCTGAAAATTGATTTTTTTCTCATTTGTACAAATTACATATTCTGGACTTTTTTCACCACAAAAGACTTAGCTCAAAAATCTTACGAATCTTCATTAAAGTGTCATATAAATTTTTTTGATTGGACTATACATATAAAGCTTAGCTATTTTATCTATATCTAATCAGATTTCCGTTTATTTGAACATAAATATTTTGGGTTTTCTGAAAAATACTTTATTATTATGAAAAGGACTTATTCTATCTTCTAATTTAGTAAAATCAAGTTTTTCTTCAAAATTAATTTACAAATTTTGATAGAAAACAACAAGGAGGTAATTTTCCAATATCCCTATTAAAACAATAATAAATAATTATTATATGAATTGGAATTTAAATAAACTAAATTTTGAGCTCATTTCTTTGGGAAAGATTATGTGTAACTTTGTTTCAAGAGGTAATGAATCATGGATACTTCACAGCTCAATTATAGCCTCAATCCCTTATTACCAAAAAGGAATACATCCTTTATATTAATTAACTAAATCCCCCATCAAAACTGGTTTAGTTAACATGGCCATAATCCTTTTGGCCATGGATTCCATCCTCCACCAAAAAGGCCATTCTAGCCTCTGCCTCATTGGTAAAAAATATTGTGTATGACCACTTAGGCTCCACCACTTCTTTAGCAGTTGCATGCTGACCAAAAAATAATTTATTTAAATACATGTACACATGAAAGATACTAGGAAGAAAGAATTATTCCTATTATCTCTTGGTGCGAATTCCTCACTTTATGGCCTGTATTCATGCATGGTAATACAATACATACACCACAAAATTATTGAATATTATCTAAAACCTCAAGATAATGATTTAACCCAAAGCTAAAAACTAGGTTTATTTTGGATAGGAATACAATTTTGGTAGTAAAATTTCCATGTCACAGCATTCCCACTAAGAATAACCATATTTTACCACAATTGAATATATTTCCCTGAAGACTTCATGACTTTATCAATACAGAAGGTATCTCTCTTGACAAAGCTTTTAAATTAATTTTACAGGGTCATAGATCAATTCAGGCCATTTTTCCAGTGTAAATGATCAGTTTTTTACTATCTTTCATCAAATACTTTGTGTGGTGCTCTAGGAAAGTGACTTGACTAATCATATTAAGCTACTATCATTGTATAATTTATACTTTCTTTTATTTTTGAGTTGTGATATGTCTATTATAGGTAATTCATTGGTGTATCCCATCACCTGTTCCTTAGTTATTGGTATTAAAGTCCTTACTAATTCTTTTGCTTCTTCTGAAAGGTTGAAACAGTGGCTCCTGAATTGAATTTTTTGACTCTATATTGTTTTATATTGGTGGTTGAGTCTTATTTGATTTCATATCTCTTTGTTTAATAATTTAAATATTTTAATTTAGTATTACTTTCATTTGGATCTCTTCTAATTGATTTATTGGATACTGAGCTCTAGGAAACTCGTCATTTGAAAGAGGACCTGTGATAGAAACATTATTTGAAAAAAATCAAAAATATTAAACAGATTTGAAATTATGATATTTTCATGACTTTTTTTTGAATATAAATAGAGTCTCTTATTATTAGGACCACACTAGGAAGCTTTAATATTTAAGAAATTTAATTGAAATTATTTCTTTTGAAAGGCTAAAAAAATAATTAAAGTTAATCTTAAAGAGAAAAAATGATTAGAGAGAACTTAAAGCTCAAATGTTTAACAAATAACTATTATATTAAAACTGAAGAATTTTTTTCATAAGAAAAGAATGAAAAAATAAATCATTAAAATATAATATTAAATTCATCTAGATATGCAGTTTTTCTCTGGTTTGAAGACCTCACTTTTCTCTCCTTAATGAATTGAGGATATATATAATAATGAAAAGAAATAAGACTTGACTATTCTTTGAACTCTTGAAGAAAATATATTATATATTAAAAATCCATCTTTCAATTGATTATTTTAGTCTTGAGGATTACTTTCCCCAATAGTAGACCTTAAATAATCATCATTATTGATAAGACCTTGAAGGGAATATAGAAAGTTTTAAATTCATATTGAATCTTCCCTTCAAGAGTTTCGAGTGAAAATTATAACAAAAACTGTGATAATAAATCACATCAATCAAAACTTGACCTTATAGAATGCAAATTTTAAGTAGAAAATTATTATATTTGGCTTTAAAGATTTCTATTCATATATTGATTTTAAGTTTAGATTTATTTATGGAATTTATTGAACTTTTATTTTGAATAAATGGCTTTAAATAATCAAAGAGAAATGATACAGAATATATTTATTTATAGAAATATACTCAGTTTAGATTATGTAATTAATGAAAAACAGAGATGGGAATGAAGAAATCCTTATAAATGTAAATTAAGTCCATTTATTCATGGGATTACTTGAGATAACTTAAGATCACTTTGATTAATTGGTTTTTATATTTGACTTTACTATAAGTTAAGTGGAAAATTAAGATTATAAACCCACTTTTAAAAACTCAAGCAAACATATTATTGAAGCTATATAAATCTCACTAATCTCCTTAAGGCATCATTAATCAACATTTGGAAGGGAACAATTAATTAAGTTCTGCATAGTTTAAATCTCAAGTTAAATAAATTTATTTGTAAAAAATTTCAAAATAATTCAATAAAAATATATAATATAATGCGAATAATCCCAAATTCCAGAATTAATTCTATCAGGTTACTCTTTTTGAAGATATAAGGCAAACACAACCCCATTCCAGCTTGATTTAATGGTCAAATCAAACACTTGATCATATTTTTTTATAAATTAGAAAAATCCAAAGCCTTGGTTGTTTTTTATCTAAAGATTTAGTAACTGGCGAAAGCATAAGAGACGGAATGATTATATCTTTCAAGTATTTAGAGCTAGGAATCAAACATTGAGAATTTTAACTGGGAAAATAAATTTATAGAATTGAATTTCATATTGAGGCTTAAGAACCCTGAAGTGTTTTTCTAAATTGAAAACACTTACTTAGATCTTTTTAATTCAGGATTAAATATTTTGATACATTTTCTTTCTCATTGGGCAGGATGGAGACTCCGTAACGAAGTGAGTCATAATAAAAGGAGTTTCTGAGAGCTGCAATAGGAAGAGTGATGTCAAAGGAGAAGTTGTGTTTTTTAAGTTGAGTAATAGTTGAGATTTAATTCAATTTATACAAAGATTGATTTGAGGTTAGAAACATTAACTTTTCTAATTAAGTAGAAATACAATAATTTTTGCTCTTCTTGAATGAGCTTATTTGTAAAATAAAAAAAATCAAATGTATGCTTCACACTTTATATGTGCTTAAGAGAGATGAAACTAATTACCATTGATAAATGCATTGTAGCATGAGAAGCCTTTGCTTTTGATTGGATAATTTAGATAAAACTAATGTAAGTAATTTTTGATGAGCTTTGATGAGAAGAGAGCCATAATATATGGCAAGTAAGAGAAGACAAAAATTATTCCTATGATTTCTTGAACAGATTTTAAAGTAAGACCATTGGATTTGAAAGATTTGGATGAGAACTTTTTTGAGAAAGATAGATTTATGGAAAGTTTTAGCTCAAGTTCAAGAGATAATTTTATGTCTCCCAAATCATCAAGTTTATTCAAATTCCTGAAATGGGATATATATTTTTCATCTTATTGTCAAATTTCTGGATCCAATGTGACCTTTGAAGAACTTGAGCCTGAAGAAAAACATGGGATTGTTGACGCCTCCAAGACAGTCACATCAATTTTTCAGTGGTGATCCTGTTGATTTTGATGAGAAATTTGAAGAAAGCTGGAATTTTTGTCGCCCAGCCAGAAAGCATGCAGAGCCCAAGGAATCAAAATCCTCAGCAGAGCAGGTCTAAAATCCAAAATAGTTTTGAAGAGGCCATCAGGAAGGAACTATCCCGTTTCTGGGACCTGGCCTAAGTTGCGACCGATGGCCTGCTCTTTCGATTTCTCATGGCTGCTTTTGCTGCTTCCGTCGAGAAAATTCACAAATATTTACTTTCAGCTGAGAACAAGCATGGGTCGGCTTCCATGTGGCCTGCCTGGATGCCGCCGACAGGGCTCATCTATGCTTATCCATAGATAAATCCATCACAGAATCGAATCGCTCTGGCCATGGCCAGCTGAAAATCAGATGTACCGATATTTTGGACGTCACTCCAAGATAAGGCTCAATTCGTCCGGGCATCGCTGCTGGCGATCGAGATCAACAGGCCTCTCGAGGGCGTCAATGGAATTCCAAAATCTTCCCACATTCAATCCATGGGTATAGCCTACGGGGGACATGGCAGCTTAGCCACCATATCCACTCATCAACGCAAAACTTTGTCATCCAACAAAATGCGTGGGCCGGGCATTGCCATGACCCCCGTCGAGCCGCCGGTTTAGCAACGCTACGGACTCAGTATCTCCGCTACTTGAGGAAGGATCTGCCGGATGTTGGCTTTGGCGCAGTGTAGACTGGTACAAGGATTATCTAGTCCTGGATGACGTCCATCCATCTGAGCTGATTCCAGTCATCGATAGAAACACACGTCCGACCGAGATCCTGAGCTTACGTTCGAGCTCTCTTTTGCTATTGGATTTGATTCTATGATATCTTTTATACAGTCATGCCGGCTAAATTTCGGTCTTAAACTCAAAAAGTCAAAACCTTGAATAGAAATCCTCAGAAATTGGATAAGATAAAAAGAAACTTGTGTCTCCGACAAACCGTGTGACTTGCAACGACTTCCGATACTCCAATCTATCAATTCAAAGAATGATGATAGTCCAAAATTACTTTCACAGCTCAGGTTTTTGAATGCTTTCAAGTTAGCAATATGAAAGTTGACGATCTCTTCAATCGGTCAAAGAAATAGCCTAATCTCAGCTAATTCGGTTCTCCAAGTGCCCTTGATCTGGAAATAGATTTGGTCTCTTTTTTCTTATTCTGATTTCTCGGCCCAGGCAAGTTCTCGTTTATCAACTCGCTTTCATCAATCAGATCGAGCTTCTCGTGCTCATTTGGTTCTTTTATGATTGACAGGCACGATACTTTGATCAAGATAAAGTTTCATGAAAATCCAGCTAGAAAATGAGCACCAGATTAGCCTCTTGTTTAAGAATACCGGGTCACAAATATTGAGTGCATTAAGTGCAAGCGTGTAGATATTGGGGGAATAAGACGTTGAGCACTCCAGGGGATAAACAAACAAAGAAGAAATTAAATAAGAAATCCTTTATTTGGTCTGAGGCATTCTTTGAACTGAAGTTGCTTCAAGAAATTAGCCTGAGAATTTTAGAGAATTCTTACAAACATTTTATTTATTGAGTTAGCTTCAGTTCTGCAAGGAGATCAAGTTTAATTCGCTTGGTATCATCATTGGTAAGCCCGTCCTTCGCTGGTTCTCGAGTGAGAAAAATATTGACATTCGACTCATTCACAGAAATATTGATTATTTTCAGGAATACCACAAAGCGGGGAAAGGATATGGAAGTTGCAAACGAAGGACTGGCCTTAGGAAATCTACTCGAAGGAAAGTTCTTGATACTGACAATACGTGCTCGGAACTAAGACTGCCTTTGCCACTTTCGGCGCTCGACAGCCGAAGAATCCATACCTTTGTATCAACCTCCAGGGTGAGGATATCTATCAGGGCTCATGATCTTCAGAAAATCGGTGTTAGCGGCTCGGAAACCTCAGCTTGTCTCTATTCGTATAGGCTCAATTCATTATCACGTCATGGTTGTGGGGTGATCCCTGAAGGTGTCTTGCAAGCACTGGCACTTCGCTGTCAAACTTGAAAAAGGAGAGGAGCAGTTATATATATATATATATTAATCAAGCTCCGAAAATGTCAAAATATTCAGCTGTTCTAACAGAAAGCTTTTCTACACTTTTTCGAGTGATGCTTTGTATCTTGTCATAAAACAGACTTAGTTTCTTCTGTGTCTTCCATCCCTTCATCCAGATAGAGCCATTGCTTTTCACAGATAAGGGAAATTATAGCCTGCATTTTTTGGCTTGGTTCAAATATAAATTTTCTACTATCATACGTCAACATATTGACTTTTCCGCCTGACTAATTTATTGTTGATCTTCTGTACTCCTTCTCGTTTATTAAAAATAGAAAGTTCATTCTCTGAGAGTGAACTTGTTGAAAATATGGCAAGTATTGAGCAGCCAATGTATGACGACATGATGCAAATGTTAAACAAGCAAGCTAAGCTCAATCGACGGGTTGCTTCACTAGATTATAGAGTATTTAGTTCTCTTTTGATTGTCAGTACTTATTCACATCTTTTTTATTTTCTCTAAAGTTTACTTCAACTATTCTCAAGACTCGGCTAGTTACTAATGTATCAAAAAAATCAGACAACATTACTTATCGGCATCATACTCATGTATCGAAGGGGATGTCGCTGTTTCCATGCTGGATGGTTTCTGTACCGAGAAGACCCATTGTCTAGGGATCAGTCAGCCCTTAAAAGATTCTCAGCTAGAAATCCTGAGCGCAGTGGAGTACTCCGTCACATTTACAATAATGCCTTTCTTCGAAAAGTTCCAATATTGAAGGGAACTTCAGTTGGAAAAATCGCCCTACAAAGTGTTAGCATTCAGCTTACCTTTTCTACCAAGATTCAGTTCTATTATTTTCTTACAAAATAGACCGTAAAGTAACATTTTTTATATATATCAAACAGTCTTTTTTAGGAATTATCCTAGTCCTCACTAAAGTAGCCAATCCTGATCCATTTTCAAATCCAAAACGCTTTGGTTTCCTTGCGACTGTCAATCTTCCGCTATTGGTAGTATTCTCAATGAAAAACAGTCCTTTAGCGGTGCTAGGAATAGGTTACGAAAAGGTAGCGCTGTTGATATTTCTTAACTCAAAGATATAGAGTTACTTTGAAAAGTAATCATCTTGCACAAAAGTAATGGGATTCTGATTTGACTTGCAATTTTGCACTTATGTACAAAACTTCAAGTTGAATTTTCTTCACAGATTCATTGGTTACATAGTCACATATCTCATTTGGATTCATGGTTCACTGATGCTTAAACTAGCGTATGAAGGCCAGATTCATAATAATAAGGCAATTTACAGTGGATGTCTTATGAGCATTATGTTGTATGTACAAATCCAAGCTCATCCAACTCCTAAAGCTAGTCTAAAGCTAGTCTACTTGCTTCCAAATTGACTTTTTTTACATAAATAAACAAAATAGACTGCTTCTTTGGATCAGTGCGCTTCCACCCCTGAGAAAAACGTTTTATAAAGCGTTTTATGCTCTTCATATTTCAGGATACCTTTCTTTATTTATAGGAGGCTTTTTTCACGACCCATATCTTCATATAGTAAGCATTTATATCCGTTGACTAATTAACCATTGAATTGAAATATGAAATATGTATATATACAAATTTTTTGACTCCAATACATATCTGTTTTATTGTGAATTTTTTAGTTTTTGATTTTAAGTGTTGGCCTCCATGTGATTTCCAGCGGATGGCAATTACTTAAATGGAAAAAGGTCCAGGCTATTTTGACGCCATTACCTGGAAAGATTACTAAAGTTGAGATACTAGGAATTAAATCTGGGTGGATCACAGGTTGGTTTAAAGGGTTTTTTTATGTAGGGCACAAGCCAAAATTTAGACAGGAAGAATCCTCATGAGGCTGTTCGTAACGCTTTTAGGGCAGCATATTCGTTTGAGAGTGTTCGGTAATTTTTTTCAAAGTCTTCAAGCCCACCCTTTTACCATAGCCTCCATCGTCTCAAGCAGCGATCGGGAGGCAAATCAAATTGTACTTTATATCAAAGCTGTTGGGGTTTTTACAACCATGCTCTACGCTCGAGCACTGGACACCAATGGCTTCAAGAATATCGAAACCGGGCGAAACAGTGCATTGTCAATTTCGCCTGAACATTCAAGTCGAATTCCCAGTAACGTAGGGGCCTCAACAAGATCTAAAAGTCATTCTAGTCATTCTAAGGGGAATTATGCTTCCTGTCGATCTGAAATTGAACTGGCTAAGCTAGAAAACTCAGAAAGCACAAGTGGATCAGACTTGGCGTTAGATTTACCCGCCAATGTTCAGATTGGCGTCCACATTGAGGGGTGGGTCGATTGACAATGAAGTGTATGTTTTTAGATTAGCTTGTTGATAATAAAATTTCTTTTTTAAATTTTATAATATTATTAGCCCTTATGGTGGGATTGGATGGGAAGACATTCATGAATTCAAGGACGTAATCCTTTTTGCTGGTGGTTCCGGAATCTCCTTCTTGTTGTGTATGCTATCGGACGTTATAGAGTCTGCAAAACTCAACAGGGCCACAGAAAGAGCGTTAGTGATTTATACAGTTCGGGAGTGGGGTAAGAAATTTCATGTTTTTTATAAGTCAAGGTACCCAAAAAGATTGAACCAAAGAGTTTTAACTCGAGTTTTTTATTTTCAGAAGCGGCAAAATACTTTTCTCGAATTCTTAATGAAAAAATCAATGCTAGCATTCAGTCCAGCATCTCAATAGATCTCAGGCTTTTTGTCACTCAAAAGGTTGGTCAGCGGCCAAGACCCTCCAAAGAAGTAAAAATTGAATGGCGTCGTCCACAGCTATGGAATTTGCTTAAAGACTTTCTCAAGGATGTCAGAGATGGTCAAGGGGTTGGACTAGGTGCAAGTGGGCCACCTAGTTTGCTGGACGAAGTGAGAAATTCTGTGGCAAAGTTAGATATGGAAACTTCCCAACGAGTGGGTGGTGTCAAAGTTTACATGTAAGCGTCATCACTCATACCAAGTTACCCATTGAGAAAATTCCACCCACTAAATGAGCTTCTCAAATTACTTCTTAAGAGAGGCGCTTGGATGGTGAAGGAAATACCGAAGCAGGCTTTTCTAAAACAAAAACGCACCCCAATTTGTTAAGGTGATGAAGAAACTTAACAGTCTGTGACTGAATTGTCAAGAAAATCATCAAAGTCACTTTTTTTTCGTTAATATGACATGATGTATCATTCCAAATCACTAAAAATAGCAAACAAACAAATAAACATACAAGTTCTTTTTCCTGTAAATGAAATTCTATTTGTTTATAAATTCTATCTTAATTTTAAAAAAAATCTTATTATTTTCTAATAATACTTTTGACTAAAAAGGAAAAAAAATATCCTAAAATTAAATTAACACAGAAGATATCCATCTTTTCTTTTCCTTTTTGTTGAAAAAGTAATTAAAGTTGTTTATATCATTGTGTAATTTTGATTTTTATTTTTTTAAGTGATACTTCATATTAAATAAAAAATTATAAGAAAAAATTGAAAAAATAAATGTTGGAGGATCTATAGATTTTTTTAAGAATTTTTTTCTTCATACAATATTTTCTTGAAGAAAAAAATTCAACATTTATTCTATCTTAATTTTGTCTCTTTTGTTGAGGAGATAGGGGATTAATGAATATAATTTTATTTGACTTACATCAAATACATTACAGCTTCATTATCTCTTAACAAATTTTTTGAATTTATTGATTTATTTATTTTGTGAACAGATTAGATTCTCCCAAGAGTAAAATAAACTAAATAAAACCAATCAAATAAAAATTTAAAAATTTGAAAGAACAAAGAAAAAAGCAACCTATTAAAACTTTATTTATCTTCTCAGAAATTAAAAAAACTAAGACTTTAAGTGGTGTTCTAAATAAATGCCAATTATATATATATATATTCAAACTTAAATTTAAAATAATATATTTGCAATTTAACAAAAAAAACATTGAATGATTTTAGAAACTGAATTAAAATTTAATTTTATTAATTTGTTCAAGTTTTTCAAACAATTTGGCATTTGAATTTTTAAACTTTTTCTTCCTCACAATTATAATTCATATTTGAGTACATCATTTGAATTTGAATTATCATGATATTTTTTCAAGGATTTTAATTTCAGGGTGCTGGAAAAACAATGTAAAAGATACTCATTTCTTTTGAAGAAAAGTCCCCAAGAAACAATTTTGGATATTTTTGAATTAATTTTTTTTTGAAATGATTGGATATTAGTGACTTTTCAAAAATACCAAATATTTTCAGCTTTGTTTTGGTTTACAAAAAAAAAATAATCATCTTAATTTTCCAATTTAGAAAGATTGAAAAATTATTTCAAAAATTCATCAAAAAAATTTTTTTTAATGAATTTGCCTTATTTTTTTCTTTGAAATAAAGCAAAGAATTTTGATAAAAATAAAACAAAATCCCATATATCTGGTTTTTCTTTCTAATGGAAAATTGAATTACTAAAAAGGAGTTTTCTTTTTCAATCAATAATTTTCATTTTTGGAATATGACTATATGCAAGTCAAAAAATTTAATATCTCTGGTGAAAAATTATGAAAAGACAGACTGATGAGGATTTAAATGATAAGAATACTTCAAAGTGGTAAAGTTTCTATAAGAAAATCTACAAAGCTATTTCAATTTTAATCAACTGCTAAAACATGGGGGGGTTCTTTCAAGAAGGAGGAGAAAGGTTGGAAAAGTATCAAAATATGTGCTTTTTGAATTTTTTTCACAACCCAAGACTTTGGGTTGTGCATAAAGTTCCCAGTTCACATTAATGGGTCTGAAAGGAAAAATTCTGTAAATTATTATGTCTAAGGGAACAAAATGAAATTAGCTATCCAAAAATTAGAAGAGGATAGGTGGCTCATTATTGGCAAAAATAAATAAGGAAAAAAATGAGCTTTGATGGAATTTGGAATTAAAAATTCTGGTCTTTGATAATTATTTGAAGTTGGACTCCATATATCAGGAATGAAAACATACTTTCTCTTTGAAGTCAGGCCAAAATATTCATACAGCTCAAGTATGTCCAAATAAGATTTGAATGTGGTTACCAAGGTAGCACATTGGTCTTGTGTCTTGTAAATGTAATTGTGATCCTTAGAGGTAATCTTATATACCCAAAAGACCACAAATAACAAAATAAGATATAAATATAAATAAAATAAATTTATTTATATTATCAAAATAAAAATTAAAATAAAAATACAAATTTATATACAAAAATAAAAATTTAGTTGTAATTTAAAATAAAAATTACATTAAATTTTAAAATTGTGAAATTGCATTTTTACTTGAAAAAATAAAGTAAAAATGAATTTTTAATAAAATTAATAAATTTAAAATATTTTTGGTAAAAGGTTATAGAAAATGTATTATAACTTTTTATAAAATAAATAAACTTAAGAAAATTACTTCACCATTGGATTCCTCATAAAATTTAAGGTGAGGTCACCTCTGGGTAAAATTTCTTTAACTCAACTCTAAATAAGCTTAAATTAAGCTTTTAGTATTTTCTGTACAAAAGTTGAAAATCCTCAAAACCTTAATTTAATTCACACCACATGTGGTGTTAACCATCAATTTTTTGTGTTAAAATTGAGGTGTTGTGTGCAGTTTAGAAGTTATGAGGAATTGAAGTATTTTCAATTGAAATGTCAAAATGTGTGCATGTATTACATAAGTGAACTGTAATTTAGATATTAGGTATCAATTATTACAGTTGTGTACTGTAAAACTCAATTGAATTGCATGTGTAAGTTACAAGTGTATTACATGATGAGGAATTAAAGAAAAAAATAATTGGAAAGATTAATTCTGGGGGGGGGAAAGGTATTCTAGCTCCAAGGGGGAGCCAGACCCCCAAAGTCCTTGCTGACAGGCATGGGATGTCAAAATTCATGCAAAATCTCATCACCTTGGGCCTGGAATTGAGTCACAGGGTCTGTGACTCAATTGATGATGAGGTTTTGATACCAACCAGGGCAGTTTTAACTGTTGCCAAGAGGGTAAAGCTACCCTTAAGATAAAAAAATCTTAGTTAAAACAGTTTAAACTTGTTTCTACGTCTCTTAAACACATTCTGATGTGTTTTGAAGGCTCTAGACCAGGTATTAATATAGGAATGGCTGATTTGGGGGTCTAAAATGGCTAAAACAATCCCTTTTTTGGTCTCAACCAGGGTTCAATGATGCCATAATTGGCTTTTCTGTTGTCAGAGTGTTTCCCATGACTGACAAGAGTAAATTTTACTTTTGAAGTAAGAAAATTGATGGCTATAAAAGAATGTCTTCTTTGCCCCACTTTTCTCTTCATGTTAGAATATTTTCCTTTTATAATTAGCTTAAACACTATTAAACCAATCAATAAAAGATTCCAACCACCCTTTTTATATCATTTGTAGCCTTTTAACCACTTGAAAAAATAATTATAATCATTTTTACCCCTGAACCACCCCAAAAGTGAATTAAAGCATCTTTCATCACTGTTAACTTTGTCACTTTGTTTCCAAATTAATTCTGGTCACTTTTGGGTGTGTTTTCTCTTTAAATATATCTTTAAAGACTTTGCTCTTTAATTAATTGCTTTAAGTTCTTTGCTCAATTAATTCCAATTGAAATTGCTCTTGAAGAAATTTCTTTTGTAGCCTTAAATATCTCTTGTAGAGTATTTTTGGATAAATGTTTATTGTTGATAAAACAATAAATCTTTATAATATAATTCTTTTATACTTACAAAGTTAAAAACAATAAAATTGGTGTGTTTTCTCTTTAAAAATACTATGTCTTACTATTTTTAAATAATTTTACCTTATACAAATTTTGAGGAGTGGAAAAGTACTTGATATTTTATCAAAGTTTCATATCCACACCTTAAATTTGTGGGCCCAGCTGTGATATTTTACCTGTAACATATTTTTTACTCTTTTTTAATCCCTTTTCTTTTATTGAAAAATTTAAAAACAGATAAAAAATACTTATAATTTAATAAAACCCATGAAAAATATTTTTTTTCATATTATAAGTGAGGCTTTATTTTTTCATTCCTCTCTTGAAAAATATTTTTTACTTAATCAATTGAATTTTTCATTAATTTTAGTGTCTGACAATGTGGTAAGACAAGAAAATATTGAAACAGCCTCAACAGTAACAAGCATTATTCCTGAAAGTACTGTGAATTCTGACCATAATACTACAGTTATTATAACTCAGATTAATCAACCAGAACTAATTTCTTCTGAATTAATTAAGCTGGATATAAGTAATACCCTTCAGAAGGCTAATAATTTGGAAAATAGTAAGTTTTTTGACGTAAAATCACTATTTTGAGCTTTTTAATCATAAAATATGCC
Organism: Austropuccinia psidii; assembly: GCA_023105745.1. Lineage (NCBI taxonomy): Eukaryota > Fungi > Basidiomycota > Pucciniomycetes > Pucciniales > Sphaerophragmiaceae > Austropuccinia > Austropuccinia psidii. Next base: position 34,728,756 of record JALGQZ010000005.1, on the reverse strand, counting down.
TTAAACCAGATCAGGAGCCAGTTATAACCCCTCAAGCAGCTCCCAAAAAGGTCATAGATGTGATTATGGCAGAAGCCAATGAGTTACAGAAGGACAAGGGTCAGCTGATGACTTCCAAATTAACAAATTATGTCATTCTGAAGCTGATAATACTGTTTTACCTTCAAACAGAGCTGACACTGCCACAAGAAGCCTCAGTGGACATTTACAAAGACAGCGAGAAGGATTAAAACAATGCATTGCAGCACAAAGAGTACCAGATCCTTGCAGATCTGTGGAAAAACTGCATTAATTCTTACCTAACTGTGAGAAAATTCCTGGGCCATCCCAACACTTGCAAGTTACTCAATGGATGAAATACATTTATGGAAAAGAAGAACATGATTTCTTTAACAGCAGAATGAAGGAAAAACAACCCTCCACCACCCAAGCAAGTGCCAAAAACAGCCCCAGTAGCCAGAAGCAGCAATTCCAATGTGAAAAATCAGCCACAAGCTCAAAACAAGGGAAAAGGCAAGGCACCAGCCACAAACCCTTACAGACAGGGTTACAGGATCCCAAAGATTCAGCAGGAGGCCATGGAGAATGTATTTCAGATGGCCAGAACAATGATGGAATTACAGACAAAGGAGGAAGCCAGATTAAAATATCAGAAATGATTTCTGATATCTTTGATTCTATCCCACAGTTGTATGAAGCTATAAATGATGTAAAAACTCATGTTTCTGATAAAAATTCATTCATTTGTAACAATCTTAAAAAACAAATTAAGTCTGAGCCAGATAGATGAAACACTTATGTGCTTTGAGAAAGCTTCAATAACAATTAAAACTTCTAATAATGAAAACTCTTTTGGAAATAAGATAAATGAACAATCTGCCATTATTAAAGAATTAACAGACAAATATTCTAAATTCAATATTGATGACATAATTGAAACAAGAATAAAACAAGCCATAAGTACTATCAAAGAGGAGAATAAAAGTGTTCTTGAGAATATTTCAAAATCATTTACTGAAGTAGAGACATATACAATTTCCTTGAAAAAGTGTTTTGGCACCTCACAAGAGGAAATACCCAAATTAACAATGAAGTTGAATCAGATCACCTCTAATAATACTAGACAAACAGAACTATGGAAAGAATTAAAACAAACAGAAGATAACTATAAAGCTGGTGTAATAAATTCAATACAAAGTTTAAAACATGAATTCAGAAATTCCCAAAGGTGTAACAATGGTAAAATGAATGATATTGAGCAATCACTTCACACCTCACCAAGAATGTCTACACCTTTGAATCAGAATGAGGGCACAAGAATTCCAAATCCAAAAGTATTGGAGGTTGAAAACTCACAGTTAAAAAATGAATTTTCCACTTCTTTTTATAACTTGGAACCATCAATGGGCCAAGCACTCCTGAGAGAAGTACCAAAACTTAAATAATGGCCTCACTTCAGTGGTGAAGGAGAATATGACCATATGGAATTCATCAGAGGTATTGACATGATTAAAGAAGATTTTGAATTACAAGACAGATTGGTAACAGCAATATTTAACATCTTGTTTACCAGATCAGCCCACAGATGGTATATCAAATTAAGACAAGCTCATGGACACCAAAGTTGGACTTGGTGGAAAACCCAAATTATCAACAAATGGGCCAATGATGCTTGGAGGTTTGAAGTGTAAACAGCCTTTGAATCTGCCAAATTTAATTCTGATAAAGACAAAGCTTTACCATGGTCTTGCCAACAAAAGCACAGATTAACAGCATTGTATCCTGGCATGTCAGAATTTATGATCCGCAGAAAGATTCTGAGACAATGTGGGGGTGACTTAGAGGATGCTGTCAAAAGCAGGACTACTGAAAAATATTCAGCAGAAGATATTATTAATATATCAGAAGAAGTAACCACCAGAAGCAGGATTTGTTCTAGTAGGGTGAATCTCAAAACAAGGTTTAATACACCTTGGAAAGATTCTGTGGACAAAAATACCAAAGAAAATTCTAATAATGTTAAGTATAAATACGCAGATATCATCAGAAAGTGCCATATTTGCCAAAGCACCACCCACTTAGCTAATACATTTCCAAAGAGGGGGAAAATCAATGAAATTGACATTGGAAAAGAACCTGATGTTGAAAAAAGATGATAATATAATTGAAGAGAATGCAGATGATAAGTCATCAATATTTTCTGAATCTTCAAAAGATATAAAAAGTATCAATGCCACTTTTGATATCATGGAGTCTTATTCCTACTTGCCACAATCAAGCAATGGTCAACTTGATTTGTCAAAAATTCAAGATGCACAACTTATGAAAACCAAACCAAACAGGGGAAAAGGTTATACAGCTGGTAACTCCTGTATAACAGAAGTGGTAATTGACAACAAACCCACTAAACATTTACTTGACCCAGGAGCCTTCTGCTCTTGTGTTGGGAAATCTTTTCTTAAGACTTGTGTACCAAATTTTGAAGACAAATCGTCACCAATTGATGGCATAGAATTCAATAGTGCAAGTAATCCAATGAAAGCATTGAGAATTGTTGAGACAAATGTCATGATTCCACATATTAATGGAAATTTAAGAATCACTGTTGAGCTTGTTATGGAAAATTGCTCTAGTAACCATTTTATATTAGTAAATGACTATTTGATCATGTATGGTATAGACTTACATAACAACAAGGACAGATACTTTACTATTGGAGAAAATAAGCATCAGAAATTTGCCTTTTTACCATTTAAAAGATAAATTACAGTAAGTAAAGTAGCAGTAGTCAACTTATAGTTGGAAAGATTTAAATCTGAGAAGTTAAATGAAGCTGAAATAAGCCTTCATCTGACTGATAGTAAGGAAAATGAACTTTCTGCCCTTTCATATGACCACAGAGGAGCATTTGAATCAGAAAAAGAACCTTTGGGGGAAATTATTGGTCATGAAGTTGCCATCATCCTTAATATTGAGAGACTTAGCAAACACTCTCAAGAAGACCTGCATATCCAGAAAGTCCTAAATGAAAAGAAGCTCTGGAAATTCATATTAAAGAGATTCTAGACCTTGGTGTAATAAGAAAGGTTGTCCATAATGAGGAAGTAGAAATAACTACACCAGTCATAGTGGCATGGCATAATGGAAAATCTAGAATGGTTGGGGACTTTAGAGCTCTGAACACTTACAGTGTTACAGACAGGTACCCAATACCAAAAATCTAAATTTCCCTTACCAAGATATCTCAAGAAGTGTATATAGCCACTATGGATGCCCTTAAAGGATTTCATCAGAATGTAGTGACACCAAGGGCAAGAAATTACTTGAGAATCATTGTTCATTGTGGAGTATATGAATATTTGAGGATGCCTTTTGGTATCAAGAATGCACCTTCACACTTCCAAAAAATGGTGAATGAAATATTTCCTGAAGAACTTTCAGAAGGATGGTTAATCATTTACATTGACAACATTATTGTCTGTTCCAAAACTTGGGAAGAACATATGTACAGATTATCCAGAATTTTGACAAAAATCCAATCTCTCAACATGAAAATTTCTTTAAAGAAATTCCATTTTGGATTTAAAGAACTTAAAGCACTGGGACATGTAGTATCTGGTTTATCCCTTGGAATTGAAAAAAACAAGGTTGCAGCAGTATTGCTGAAACCCATGCCTCATAAAAAGAAAGAAATTAAGTCAATTTTGGGGCTTGCAGGATATTATAGGCAACATATTAAAGATTTTGCATCCATAGCAAGACCTCTTTATAAATTATGTAACAACAACACAGTATTTTAAATGACTGTTGACAGAGTCAAGGCCTTTGAATCTTTGAGACAAGCCTTGAACACTGATCCACTCTTACTGATTCCAGACTTTAAGTTGCCTTTTAAGATTTATATTGATGCATAAGGAGATGGGCTTGGTGCTGCACTTCATCAAGCCCAGATTATTAATGATAAACCTGTGGAAGGACCCATATGGTTCATATCCAGGCAGATCAAACCAACTGAAGCCAGATATGGAGCCAGTCAAATGGAGTGCTTATGCCTTTTATGGGCCTTGGAGAAGCTAAATTAATTTCTGGAAGGATGTGGTTTTGAAGTAATAACAGATTGTACTGCTGTTAAGTCACATTTAAACATGAAAACTCCTAACAGGCATATGCTCAGATGGCAAATAGCCATAAAAGAGTATAGGGGCAATATGACCATTGTTCATAAAGATGGGAATATTCATAAAAATGCAGATGGCCATTACCAAATAATATTGATAATCCTGCTTATGTACCAGAGGAAGCTTCCCCACAAATCCCCATAGAAGGAATCAGTGTTACAGACCTGAACACCACTTTCTTTGAAGAGGTAAGAAAACGTTATACTCAGGATAAAAATTGTAGCATTTTATGCCAATTACACACTAAGAACTGTAAAGACAATTCTTTGATACATGCCTTAGATGAGATATGGAGAAAATAATATGATGAAGGAAGATTCCACTTACTGGATGGTATAATTTACCACAGAACTAAGCATACATGTGTCATGACAGTTGTGGACAGGTCCTTAATCAAACTTGGATTGAAAGAATGCCATGAAATTCCTTTCTGAGGACAGAACAAGAGAAAAAATAAGAAACTGCATATGGTGGCAAATGTGGAAGAAAGATGTTGCAGAGTATTTCAAAACCTGTGACATATGTCAAAAGGCAAATAAGTCCCCTGGCAAAAGACTTTGAAATATGATCAAGATCCATGAACCCAGAAGACCTTGGGAAATTGTCCTTATGGATTGGGTAACTGGCCTGCTACCAGGGGGTGACAGAATTTATAATTCTTACCTAGTGATTGCTGACAGATTTAGTAAGACTCCAATCTTTCTACCATGTCACAAGGATGATACAGCTATGGATACAGCTCTTCTGATATGGAATAGAGTAGTATCATGGACTGGCATATTCACAAACATCATTAGTGACAGAGATCCTAAGTTCACCTCAGCACTATGGACAAATCTTCACCAACTATTGAGGACAATATTATCCTTCTCTACAGCCTACCACCCTCAAACTGATGGTCTAGCTGAAAGAATGATCCAAACCTTGGAAGACATGGTAAGAGGATTTTGTGCATATGGCCTTTAATTTACCCATAATTGGCTTACTCTTTTACCAGCACTAGAATTGGCATATAAGACATCCATTCATGCTAGTACCAATTGAACTCCTGCTATTCTAGAAAAAAGGATGGAATCCTAGACTATCTCAAGAATCCTTGAGGAAAGAATTGATTGAAATACATCCTACAGCTGCTAGCTTCAAAGGAATGATATACAGAGCTAGGAAGCATGCAGTGAGGTGCATGGAAGACTGTCACAGGGGCTCTTATAAGTGAAGAGGGCCTGCCACTCAGTAAACTGGGACTCACTCATGGAGGGCTCAGGATATGGTAAGAAAGAATACACTTAAAAGTGCAAAGAGATGAATTACTAATAAAAGAAATATATGAAAAGCAGCAAAAAAAGAAATAAGAGTAAAGAATAGAAGAGCCAACCACAAACAAGTCCAAGTCCACTGTTTCAACCTGTCAGAATGAAAAGAGAAGGGTTACTAAGGATATGGCCACCCAGCTCATACTGTACAGGCAAAGAAAGAAAATGCAAAGACTAACTTAATACTAAATAAATATAATACCCAAAATAAGGATAAGAATATTCATAAAATAATAAATAAACTAAATTAATTAACTGGGGAAAAGTCCCCAGGGGGAGCAAGAGGGGCTGGTATATGTGAGAATCACCAGCCCTGATCCAGAGAGAGAATCTTCATGAGAGGATTGAATGATTGAATCGAGTCTGGCCAATACAGGTACTGTAGAGCTGTACATAACCTGTACAAGAAGTGTGGTGGAGTTGAGTGGTCATACAGTTTCATAATGGTGTATCCAAGCTGTATTGGGTGAATCAAACCTGTACTGATGTTGACAGGCTGTATTGAAGTACCAAGCTGTATGCATGTTTCAGAAAGGAAGATTTCTGAAACTGAATGCTGATTCAAATAGTGGATCTGCTGATTTGAGGTGTATGAGTGGGTGTATTAATCAATACCCTTACCCCTAGTGAGTGGTTGTTACAGTATCCCCCTCTTGAAACTGGTGGGCTCCTGAACACCATAATACCCTGCCACTGTTGAGTGGCATCTCTGTAAGGTGTGGATATGAAATTTTGATTAAAAATCAAGTACTTTTCCTGTCCTCAAAATTTGTATAGGGTAAAAATTCAGTTAAAAATAGTATGAAATATTATTCTTAAGTGAAAACACGCCAATTTTATTGTTTATAACTTTATTAGTATAAAACAATAATATTATAAAAATTTATTGTTTTACCAACAATAAAAATTTATCCCAAAAATACTCTACAAGAGATATTTTAAGGCTACAAAAGAAATTTCTTCAAGAGCAATTTCAATTGGAATTAATTGAGCAAAGAACTGCAAGCAATTAATTAAAGAACAAAGTCTTTAAAAAGAATATTAAAGAGATAACACGCCCAAAAGTGACCAGAGTGAATTTGGAAACAAAGTGACAAAGTTTACAGTGATGAAAGATGCTTTAATTCACTTTTGGGGTGGTTCAGGGGTAAAAATGAGTATAAGAGTTACAAACAATGATTATAATGATTTTTTCACGTGGTTAAAAGGATTAAAATGATTTAAAAATGGTGGTTGGAATCTTTGATTGATTGGTTTAACAGTGTTTAAACTAATTAATAAAAGGAAAAGATTCTAACATGAAGAGAAAAGTGGGGTAAAGAAGACATTCTTTTATAGCCATCAATTCTCTTACTCCAAAAGTAAAATTTACTCTTGTCAGTCGTAAAAAGCAGTCTGACAACAGAAAAGCCAATTATGGCATCATTGAACCCTGGTTTAGACCAAAAAGGGCTGGTTTAAGCCATTTTTAGCCATTTTTAGCCATTTTTAGCTATTTTAGACCCTTAAATCAGCCATTACTATGGCAATACCAGGCCTAGAGCCTTCAAAACACGTCAGAATGTGTGTCAGAGGCGTAGAAAACAGTTAGAACAGTTTTTACTATGATTGTTTTACCCTCTTGGCAACAGCTAAAACTACCCCAGTTGGTATCAAAACCTCATCATCAATTGAGTCCACAGACCCTGTAACTCAATTCCAGGCCAAAAGTGATGAACTTTTGCATGAATTCTGACATCCCACGCCTGTCAGCAAGGATTTTGGGGGTCTAGCTCACCCTTAGAGCTGGAGTTCCTTTTCCCCCCCAAATTTAATCTTTCCAATTTATTTTTCCTTTAATTCCTCATCATGTATTATACTTATAATTTACATATGTAATTCAATTCAATTGTACAGTACAATACAGTAATAATTGACACCTCATATGTAAATCAAAGTTCACTTATGTAATACACGCGCACATTTTGACATTTCAATTGAATTCAATTGAAAATACTTCAATTCCTCAAAACTTCTAAACTAAACACAACACCTCAATTTTAACACAAAAATTGATGGTTAACACCACATGTGGTGTGAATTAAATTAAGGTTTTGAGGATTTTCAACTTTTGTATTGAAAATACTAAAAACTTAATAAGCTTATTTAGAGTTGAGTTACAAGAATTTCACTCAGAAGTGACCCCACCTGATTTTTTATGAGGAATCCAATGGTGAAATAATTTTTATCTGTTTATTTATTGAATAAAAAGTTATAATAATTTTTATTTAACTTTTTTCCAAATTTATTTATTTTTTCACAATTTTGTTAAAATTTTATTTTTACTTAATTTTTTCAAGTATAAATGTAATTTTATACTTACAAAATTTAATGTATTTTTATTCTTAAATTGCAATTAATTTTTTATTTTTAATATAACTTTATATTTATATTTTGATTTTGATTTTAATAATATAAATAAATTTATTTTATTTATATTAATATGTTATTTTTGTATTTGTGGTCTTTTGGGTATATGAAATTACCTCTAAGGCTCACATTCCCTCCCCCTAAAAAAGAATATTACTTTGTAATATTGGTTTTTCTAGTGTGTCTGAATCTTCTGAGGAGTTTGGTAGCTTCTGGTATATCTTTTTCTTCTAACCATTCATCTTCACAAGTTGGGTCACTGTACCTAACAAGGTATTCCCTTACTTTCTTTGTTCTTAATTTTCTTTCTTTAAGAACTTTGGTAATTTTCTTAGTACCAGATGTCTCAATAGGAGGTATAACATGGGGAATCTTATTCCTCAAGGGAAATTTCTCAGAATCACTAGATTTATATGGCTTTATCAAGCTTACTGGAAATGTGGGGTGCTTATTGCTAAGTTCTTCAGATAACTCTACTTCAACAGCATTTTCTCCATGGAGGGCCTTAATCACAAAAGGTCCTGCAAAGGAGTCTTTCAGCTTTTTACATCCTTTGATGTTATTGAAGTTAGTGGTGGATACAAGAACTAGGTCCCCCACTTTGAAATCTGGAGTTGCATGTGATTTATCCCATTTGTCTTTAGCATATGCAAAAGAGTCCTCCATGCATCTTACTGCATGCCTCCTAGCTTTGTCTAGAATTCCTTTGAAGATAGCAGCTGTGGGATGTATTTCAATTAAGTCCTTCCTCAAGGAATCTTGGGGTAACTTGGGGTTCCATCCTTTTTCTAGAATAGCAGGAGTCTGATTGGTACTGGCATGGATTGATGTTTTATATGCTAATTCCAGTGCTGGCAACAGAGTACACCAATCATGGGTAAATCCATCACAATCTTTGAATTCAAGGCCATATGCACAAAATCTTCTCACCATTTCCTCTAAGGTTTGGATCATTCTTTCAGCCAGGCCATCAGTTTGTGGGTGGTAGGCTGTAGAGAAAGACAGTTTAGTGCCAAATAATTGGTGAAGATTTGTCCATAGTGCTGAAGTGAATTTGGGATCTCTATCACTGATGATATTTGTAAATATCCCAGTCCATGACACTACTCTATTCCATATCAGAAGAGCTGTATCCATGGCTGTATCATCTTTGTGACATGGTAAAAAGATTGGAGTTTTACTGAATCTGTCCACAATTACTAGGCAAGCATTATAGCTCCTGTCACCTTCTGGTGGTAGGCCAGTTACCCAATCCATATGGACAATTTCCCAAGGTCTGTTTGGTTCTTGGAGTTTTATCATATTTCCAAGTCTTTTGCCAGTGGATTTATTTGCCTTTTGTCATCTGTCACAGGTTTTGCAATACTCTGCAACATCTTTCTGCCACATTGGCCACCATATGCAGGTCTTTACTTTCTCTCTTGTTCTGTCTTCAGACAGATGTCCTGAAAAGGGACTATCATGGCATTCTTTCAGTACAAGATTGATTAATGACCTGTCTACCACTGTCATGACACATGTGTGCTTGGTTCTGTGGTAAATTATACCATCCAGTAGGTGAAATCTTCCTTCATCATAAGATTTTCTCCATACTTCATCCAAGGCATGTATTAGAGAGTTGTCTTTACAGTCTTTGTTAAGTAATTGGCATAAGATGCTACAATTCTTATCTTGAGTGCAACTACTTCTGACTTCTTCAAAGAAGGTGGTGTTCAAGTCTGTAACACTTATTCCTTCTATTGGAATTTGTGGTGAAGCTTCTTCTGGCACATTAGCAGGATTATCAATATTATTTGGTAATGGCCATCTGCTTAGTCCATCTGCATTCTTATGAATATTCCCATCCTTATGAACAATAGTCATATTGCCTCTGTATTCTTGTATGGCTATTTGCCATCTGAGCATGTGTCTGTTGGGTGTTTTCACGTTCAAAAGTGATTTGACAGCTGTACAGTATTTTATCACTTCAAAAACACATCCCTCTAAGAAGTAGTTCAACTTCTCCAAGGCCCAGACAAGGCATAGACACTCCATCTGACTTGCTCCATATCTGGCTTCAGTTGGTTTGATTTGACTGGATATGAAACATATGGGTCCTTCTACAGGTTTATCATTTATGATCTGAACTTGGTGAAGTGCAGCACCTAGTCCATCCCCTGATGCAGCAATATACAGCTTGAAAGGCAATTTAAAGTCTGGCATCAGTAAGAGTGGAGAAGTGGTCAAAGCTTCTCTTAGAGACTCAAAAGCTTTGACTCTGTCAACAGTCATTTCAAATACTGTGTCTTTGTCACACAACTTATAAAGTGGTCTTGCTATGGATGCAAAATCTTTAATGTGTTGCCTGTAATATCCTGCAAAACCTAAGAATGACTGAATTCCCTTCTTATTCTGAGGCATGGGTTTTAACAATACTGTTGCAACTTTGTTTTTGTCAATTCCAAGGGACAAACCAGATACAACATGTCCTAGTGCTTTAAGTTCTTTAAATCCAAAATGACATTTCTTCAAGGAGATTTTCATGTTTACTGATTGAATCTTTGTCAAAACTCTTGATAATTTGTACATGTGCTCCTCCCAAGTCTTGGAACAGATAATAATGTCATCAATGTAAGTGATTAACCATCCCTCTGAGAGTTCTTCAGGGAAGATTTCATTCATCATTCTTTGGAAGTGTGAAGGTGCATTTTTGATACCAAAGGGCATCCTTAAGTATTCATACACTCCACAATGAACAATAATTCTCAAGTATTTTCTTGCTCTTGGTGTTACCACATTTTGATGGAATCCTTTAAGGGCATCCATAGTGGTTATATACACTGCTTGAGATATTTGAGTAAGCGCAATTTGGATTTTTGGTATTGGGTATCTGTCTGGAACAGTGTAAGTGCTCAGAGCTCTAAAGTCCCCAACCATTCTGGATTTTCCATTATGCCATGCCACTATGACTGGTGTAGTTATTTCTACTTCTTCATTGTGGCCTACTTTTCTTATTACACCAAGGTCCAGAAGTTCTTTGATATGAATTTCTAGAGCTTCTCTTGATTTTGGACTTGCTGGATAAGCAGGCCTTCTTAAGAGTGGTGAATAAGGTCTCTCAATGTTAAGAATGATGTCAACTTCATGACCAATAATTGCTCCTAGAGGTTCTTTGTCTGTAGCAAATGCTCCTCTGTGATCATACAAAAGGGAAGAAAGTTCATTTTCTTGTTTATCAGTCAGATGAAGGTTTATTTCAGCCTCATTTAACTGTTCAGACTTAAATTTTTCTAAGTCTAAGTTGACTGGTGATACTTTGTTTACTGTAATCTGTCTTTTAAATGGTAAAAAGGCAAATTTTTGGCGCTTATTGTCTCCAATAGTAAAGTATCTGTCTTTGTTATTATGTAAATCTATCCCATACATGATTAAATAGTCATTTCCCAATATAAAATGGGTACTAGAGCAATTTTCCATAACAACAAATTCAACTGTGATCCTTAAATTCCCATTTATGTGTGGGAATATGACATTGGTCTCAAAAATTCCTAATGCTTTCATTGGGTTACTTGCACTGTTGAATTTTATACCATCAATTCGTAACAATTGGTCTTCAAAATTTGGTACACAAGTCTTAAGAAATGATTTTCCAACACAAGAGCAGAAGGCTCCTGGGTCAAGCAAAACTTTGGTGGGCTTGTTGTCTATCACCACTTCTGTTATACAGGAGTTACCAGCTGTATAACCTTTCCCTCTATTTGGTTTTGTCTTCATAAGCTGTGCATATTGAGCTTTTGATAAATCAACTTAACCATTGCTCAATTGTGGCAAGTGGGAGTAAGATTCCATGATGTCAAAAGTGGCATTGATACTTTCTATATCTTTTGAAGATTCAGAAAATATGGATGAGTTATCATCTGAATTGTCTTCAGTTATGTCTTCTTTTTCAACATCTGGTTCCTTTTCAATGTCAATTTCATTGATTTTCCCCCTTTTTGGACATGTATTGGCTAAATGGGTGGTGCTTTGGCAAATATGGCACTTTCTGACTGTATCTGCAGATTTATACTTAATATTACTAGAATTTTCTTTGGGGTTTTCGTCCACAGAATCTTTCCAAGGTGTATTAAACCTTTTTTTGAGATTCACCCTACTAGAACCAATTTTGGTTCTAGTGGTTACTTCCTCTAGTATATTGATAATATCTTCTGCTGAAGATTGTTCAGTAGTCCTGCTTTTGACAGCATGCTCTAAGTCACCTCCACATTGTCTCAGAATTTTCCTATGGATCATAAATTCTGACATGTCAGGATATAATGCTGTTAGTCTGTCCTTTTGTTGGCAAAACAATGGTAAAGCTTTGTCTTTATCAGCATTAAATTTGGCAGATTCAAAGGCTGTTTCAACTTTAAACCTCCAAGCACCATTTGCCCATTTGTTGATGATTTGGGTTTTCCACCAAGTCCAACTCTGGTGTCCATGTGCTTGTCTTATTTTGATGTACCATCTGTGAGCTGATCTGGTAAACAAGGTGTTAAACCTGGCTGTTACCAATCTGTCTGGTAATTCAAAATCCTCTTTGATCATGTCAATACCTCTAATGAATTCCATATGGTCATACTCTCCTTCACCACTGAAGTGAGGCCATTCTTTAAGATTTGGAGCTTCTTTCAGGAGTGCTTGGCCCATTGATGGTTCCAAGTTATGAAAAGAAGTGGATAATTCATGTTTTAATTGTGAATTATCAGGATCCAATACTTGTGGATTTGGAATTCTTGTGCCCTCATTTTGATTAAGAGGTGTAGAAATTCTTCATAAGGTGTTCAGTATTTGTTCAATGTCATTCATTTTACTGTTGCTACACCTTTGGGAATTTCTGTATTCATGTTGGAAGCTTTGTATTAAATTTATTACTTCAATTTTATACATGTCTTCCTTATGTGTCAGTTATTGCCATAACTCAGTCTGTCTTGTATTATCAGCAGTGACTTGATTCAGTTTCATTGATAATTTTGATATTTCTTCTTGTGAAGCATCAAAACACTTTTTCAAGGCAATGGTATATGTCTTTACTTCAGTAAATGAATTTGAAATGTCATCAAGGACTTTCTTGTTATCTGTCTTGATAATATTTATGGCTTGTTTAATTCTTGTTTCAATTATGTCATCAATATTGAATTTAGAATATTTTTCTGTTAATTCTTTAATAATGGCAGATTGTTCATTTATTTTATTGTTAGAAGAATTATCATTATTGGAATTTTTAATTGTCCTTAAAACTTTTTCAAAACACATAAGTGTTTCATTAATTTGGCACAGACTCAGGTTGTTTGTTTTAATGTTGTTACAAATGGTTTCATTTTTATCAGAAAGATGGTTTTTCACGTCATTTATAGCATTATAAAACTCTGGGATGGAATCAAATATGTCAGAAATCATTTCTGGAATCTTAATCTGGCTTCCTCCTTCTTCTGTAATTCCATCATGGTTCTGGCCATCTGAAATACATTTTCCATGGCATCCTGCTGAATCTTTGGGATTCTGTAGCCCTGGCTGTAAGGTTTTGGGGCTGGTGCCTTCCCTTTGCCCTTGTTTGGAACTTGTGGCTGTTTTTTCACGTTGGAATTGCTGGTGCTGGCCACTGGGGCTGTTTTTGGCACTGGTTTGGGTGGTGGAGGGTTGTTTTTCCTCCATTCTAGTGTCAACAGCATCATGTTTTTCTTCTCCATCAATGGATGCCATCCATTGAGCAATTTGCAAGTGTTGGGATGGCCCAGGAATTTTCTTACTGTCAGGTAAGAATTCATGCAATTCTTCCACAGGTCTGCAAGGATCTGGTACTCCTTGAATTGAAGTGCATTGTTGTATGCACCGTGGCTGGCTTTGTATATGTCCACAGAGGCTTGTTGTGGCGGTGTCAGCTCTTTTTGAAGGTAAAATAGTATTATCAGCTTCAGAATGACCCATTTTAGTTGTTTGGAAGTCATCAACTGACCTTTTTCCTTCTGTACCTGATTGGCCTCTGCCATAATCACGTCTATTGCTTTTTTGGGAGCTGCTTGAGGGGTTGTAGCTGGCTCCTGACCTGGTTGAAGGCATAATTATGGTTTAAAAAGGCTTAAAATAGTATTTTTACGTCAAAAAACTTACTATTAGCCAAATTCTTAGCTTTCTGAAGGGTATTACTTATGTCCAACTTAATCAATTCAGGAGATATTGGTTCAGGTTGGTTATTTTGAGTCACAATAACAGTACTGGCAGGGATAATGCTGGTTACTGTTGAGGCTGTTTCAATGTTTTCTTGTCTTACCACGTTGTCAGACACTAAATTTAATGAAAAAGCCAATTAATTAAGTAAAAAAAAAAGTTATTTCAAAAAAGAAATAAAAAATATAAGCCTCACTTATAATATGAAAAAAATTATTTTTTATGGATTTTTTGGATTATAAGTATTTTTTATATGTTTTTAAATTTTTCAATATAAGAAAAAAGATTTAAAAAGAGTAAAAAAAATATGTCACAGGTAAAATATCACGGCAGGGCCCCCAAATGTAAGCTGTGGATATGAAACTTTGATTAAAAATCAAGTACTTTTCCTGTCCTCAAAATTTGTATAAGGTAAAAATTCAGTTAAAAATAGAATGAAATATTATTTTTAAGTGAAAACACGCCAATTTTATTGTTTATAACTTTATTAGTATAAAACAATAATATTATAAAAATTTATTGTTTTACCAACAATAAAAATTTATCCCAAAAATACTCTACAAGAGATATTTTAAGGCTACAAAAGAAATTTCTTCAAGAGCAATTTCAATTGTAATTAATTGAGCAAAGAACTGCAAGCAATTAATTAAAGAACAAAGTCTTTAAAAAGAATATTAAAGAGATAACACGCCCAAAAGTGACCAGAGTGAATTTGGAAACAAAGTGACAAAGTTTACAGTGATGAAAGATGCTTTAATTCACTTTTGGGGTGGTTCAGGGGTAAAAATGATTATAAGAGTTACAAAAAATGATTATAATGATTTTTTCACGTGGTTAAAAGGATTAAAATGATTTAAAAATGGTGGTTGGAATCTTTGATTGATTGGTTTAACAGTGTTTAAACTAATTAATAAAAGGAAAAGATTCTAACATGAAGAGAAAAGTGGGGTAAAGAAGGCATTCTTTTATAGCCATCAATTCTCTTACTCCAAAAGTAAAATTTACTCTTGTCAGTCGTAAAAAGCAGTCTGAAAACAGAAAAGCCAATTATGGAATCATTGAACCCTGGTTTAGACCAAAAAGGGCTGGTTTAAGCCATTTTTAGCCATTTTTAGCCATTTTAGACCCTTAAATCAGCCATTACTATAGCAATACCAGGCCTAGAGCCTTCAAAACACGTCAGAATGTGTGTCAGAGACGTAGAAACCAGTTAGAACTGTTTTCACTATGATTGTTTTATCTTAAGGGTAGTTTTACCCTCTTGGCAACAGCTAAAACTACCCCAGTTGGTATCAAAACCTCATCATCAATTGAGTCCACAGACCCTGTAACTCAATTCCAGGCCAAAAGTGATGAACTTTTGCGTGAATTTTGACATCCCACCCCTGTCAGCAAGGATTTTGGGGGTCTAGCTCACCCTTAGAGCTGGAGTTCCTTTCCCCCCCCAAATTTAATCTTTCCAATTTATTTTTCCTTTAATTCCTCATCATGTATTATACTTATAATTTACATATGTAATTCAATTCAATTGTACAGTACAATACAGTAATAATTGACACCTCATATGTAAATCAAATTTCACTTATGTAATACACGCGCACATTTTGACATTTCAATTGAATTCAATTGAAAATACTTCAATTCCTCAAAACTTCTAAACTAAACACAACACCTCAATTTTAACACAAAAATTGATGGTTAACACCACATGTGGTGTGAAATAAATTAAGGTTTTGAGGATTTTCAACTTTTGTATTGAAAATACTAAAAACTTAATTTAAGCTTATTTAGAGTTGAGTTACAAGAATTTCACTCAGAGGTGACCCCACCTGATTTTTTATGAGGAATCCAATGGTGAAATAATTTTTATGTGTTTATTTATTGAATCAAAAGTTATAATAATTTTTATTTAACTTTTTTCCAAATTTATTTATTTTTTCACAATTTTGTTAAAATTTTATTTTTACTTAATTTTTTCAAGTATAAATGTAATTTTATACTTACAAAATTTAATGTATTTTTATTCTTGAATTGCAATTAATTTTTTATTTTTAATATAACTTTATATTTATATTTTGATCTTGATTTTAATAATATAAATAAATTCATTTTATTTATATTGATATGTTATTTTTGTATTTGTGGTCTTTTGGGTATATGAAATTACCTCTAAGGCTCACAATCTCATTGTCCCCACATTTTTTTCAAAAAATTTTCTTTTTAACTTTTCATTTCCTCTTGACCATTATCCTGAAAATCCTTTTTCAATTCTTCCCTGTCAAATTAATTTGATTCCCCCCTTTCAACTTGAGTAAGTATTCCACTTCAAAATATGCTTCTTTTTCTTCTGATTCAATAAATCCTTTGTCCTTGGGTTGTATCCAAAAATGATGGCTAATGAGCTCTTGTGCTCAAAAAATGATGCCAAAGAAGTATATGAATGTATACTCATTTGTCAAGGCCCATTTGAAAATGTCTTGAAATAAGTCTTCAAGGGGTCTTGTCCCCATTGGCCTTGGAAATGCCTCAAAGTCCCTTCCCATGGTGATTTTGGATATTCCTTGATTTTATGGATTTTTTTTTTGATATATGGCCATTTTGGCCATTTTGATGCTTTGGTGTCCTACGGTCCATGGGGGCTATTGGAGGCCCCCTGGCCCCAATTTTTCTGGGTACCCAGGGATTCAATGGGACCAAAAATGGCCCACGGTCCAAAATCTCACCTACATGGCCTGGACCCATTGAGGGGGTCCAGGACCATCAAGATCCTAGCCTCCCAAAAGTTGCAGGGGAGGCCCTGGGTGATCAATTCAGCCCCAAAGGGGTCTTGAATCCTCACCTCAGATGCTTTGAGGGGGGAATAAATGAATTATGGCCCTATTTCCTTAAGGTCAAATTTTTTTTGATTTGGAGTGGACTGATTCTGACGTCTTGAAGCTTCTGCTTTCATATTCTTCAGTTATGAGTTCCAAACTGACTGAACTCACTGAATCTTCTCCTTCTGCACTGCCACCATCTGTTCTTTGTGGTTCTGGCGTCTTCAGTCAATTGTCTTTGCCTTCCATGGCTTATTCTGGGAATTTTGATCCTTCCCAAACATATGACGGATACAGAGAAGTTGAAATTCTTGATCCTTCCTGTACTGAATGTTTGACCAAGGGTAAGGATTGTTTTGAACACTACAATCCCCGATCTTCAAAGTGCCATTATTGCTTCATTGGAAAGAAACCATGTCATCGTACCGGGGTGCCATCTTCTAACTTCAGGAGGTATTTATGGAGTAGAAAGGATGGGCCTTTTGGGAAAGAGTTCCCAGTCTCTGAGGCACCTACTCCTGATGGAACTTCAGGATTTTCTCAATGTGAGTGATTTGCAATAATTGATTGAAATTGGTACTGATATTTTGATGTAGTGACTGGTTCTAGGCAGAGGGATGTGGCCAGGTGGACTAATGTTGGAGGGCAAATTCCAGTTGGTGGTAGGCCAATATATTCCAGCTCAGAAGTCCCACTCTCCAGGATCAATACTGAAGGAGTAGTGAAAAGAATAATAAGGATTGCTGATTACCCTACTGATCCAGATGCTGAAGGTAGTGATGAGTTGGATGGTGAAGAAGTTGTAGTTGTTCCTCATTTGGTTGGCCATCCATCCAGCAATTCCTCTGCTCAGCCTCTTGCCAACAGAAACCCAGTACTCCCAGAACCTTCCAACAAGTTTTTTCTCCCATTCCTACTACAATTCCTTCTTCTTCACCAAGTACTTCCCATGCCAGGCCTGCCTTGAATCCAGCAGTAAGCCCATCACCAAGCCAGAAAACCAGGAACTCACTCATAACCACCTCCTGTCAACTCCAACCTGTGGCCAGTTCCAGTAGAAGAAGGGATGGTTTGTCTCCTTTTCCGTTTCCTGTGGCTCAAGCTTTTCAATGAAGAGATCGTTGGCCTATCTGGATTACCAGAGAAGATCCCAATGTGGCAAGTGAAAACCAAGAAGCTGTGGCCAGATTATTCACAAGGGTTGATAGAAATAGCAGGTAGGTGACTATGTATGCAAATTACAGGACTATTCCGGGTACTGCTTCAGAAGAGATGGCTGCAAAACTTGCCTGGTATGAAGATGAATTGATAAATGAGTTTCAGAGAACCTTTGATGATTTAGGTAGAGATAACTAGTTTCCTTATCCTTGTTTGTGTTTGGTTTGACTTCTATCCCCACTCTTATAAATACTAAAAAATGAAAAAATAATGGAACCTCCCAATACATGACTTGGGAGGGGATGCTGCTGCTTCAAAGAAATGAAAAGAAAACAAAATTATACAAGTAAAGAAAAGAAATAGAATAAGAGAAAAAGAGAGTAGAGAAAAAGAAATAAAGAAATTCCTGAGGTTGTCCTTCTTGTGGTGAGTTGCTTGATTTTGGCCAAGAATGTCTGAAAATGAAAACCAAGCATTTGATGCTCACAGAGTGGCCAAGGTAATGTTTTACAAGAAGTAGAACCCTCAGGGATGAATAACAGGAGATGGAACTTACTTTCATAACTCCCACTCCCCACCAAGCACCATAAAACTCAAATAAATTGCCATAATTTACTTGAAGTAATGAATGTCTTGAATTTTGATGATTGGCATAAATTGAAATAATGATAAAAGAGAAAAGAAAGAAGTGATTGGGCCATATCTTGATAAGGTCCAAATTGGAGGGTATTGATGTTGTAAGGCCTTCTGAATCTGTCCAAAAAATTTACAAGTGCTCACAAAGTGGCCAAGGTGATTCTTAAAAAAACATATGGGTAGAATACCCTTTTAAAGGTGCATGCCAGGAGAGGAACTTACTTTCATAACTTCTTCTCCCCACCAAGCACCATAAAATCAAACTAATGAGGTATTTGGGCCAGGCTTGTCTGGATACAATTAATGGAAATCCTTGACAAGGTCTGGTGAGCTGGTAAGGTTGGAAGCTGGCTCCCAAGCGGTTCATTCTGGGTCTTCACTTAATCCTTTCCACTCTACAAGATACCATAATTTACCTCTCTTGAGTTTTGAGTCCAGAACCTCAGCCACTTCCCATTCCTCTTGCTCCTCCACTAAGACTGGTGGTGGCAGCAATTGATGTCGATCTGGGATAGTTGAATTCTTTACTGGTACTAATAAGGACACATGGAATAAAGGGTGAACTGACTTCCATTGCTTCAGCAAGTTGAGGTGATATGCATGGCTGCCAATCTTCTTCAGAACTTCAAAAGGTCCCAACCATCTTTCTGATAATTTCTTGGTGGGTCTTGTTGTCTTGATTTTCTTGGAAGCTATCCATACTTTGTCCCCAGGCTGGAAATCATGTGGAATTGCTCTATTTCTATCTGCATACTTTTTGAATCTCCTTATTGCTGACTCTAATTCTTCTTTGACAACTTGCTGTACTGATTGGAGTTTTGTTGATAACTTTCCAGCAGGTGAGTCTTGAGAAATATGGATTGAGTAAAAGCTGGGATTTCCTCCATAAATGGTGAAAAAAGGTGATTGCTTTGTTGATGAATGTTCTGCATTATTATAGGCAAATTCAGCCAGAGGGAGCCAGGTGTACCATTCATCTTGATGATAGCTGACATACATCCAAAGATACTGTTCTAGAATCTGATTTACCCTCTCTGTCTGTCCATCTGTTTCAGGATGGAAAGCAGTTGAAAGATCTATTTATATCCTGAGCTGCTGACACAATTGAGTCCAAAATGATGTAACAAATAAAGATCCTCTATCACTAATAATACTGACTGGAAGGCCATTCCTGGAAAATACATGACTAATGAAGATTTCAGCTAAGTCCAGTGCAGTGATTATTCCATAAGTTGGAATGAAGATTGCCATTTTTGAGAATATTTCCACAACTACTGAAATTGAATCAAAGTTGTTTGAAAGTGGCAATTGAGTAATAAAGTCCATTGATAATGAATTCCAAGGACCAGATGGAATTTGAAGAGGCTTGAGTAATCCAAAATGCTTGTGATTAATTTTCTTGTTTCTTGAACTTTTCTGAAATGAGGACACATAGTCCTTGATGAATTGATTCATGCCAGCCCAACAAAAATCCCTCTTGATGAGCTTGAGGGTCTTCTCCTGGCCAGGGTGGCCAGCAAATGGTGAGTCATGATGCTTTTGAGGAATATTGAGTTGAAGTTCTTCATTGCTTGGGATTACCACTCTATCTTTGAATAATAACAACTTGGCTTGAGGTTCAAGAGAATAATCTGGAACTGATTCACCTCTTGCTAGTTGCTTGAGTATTTCTTTATAGTCCTTGTCTTGCCATACTTCTTTTTGAATCTTGTAAACTAAATCTGAAAATATTTCCACTTTGATTGAGAAGAATCTTGACTCTTGAATTCCATCTTGCTTGATTACTTGATGAAAATTCTGACGATTCTTGCTGATGAAGTCCAACCCCCTCTCTGGGTACACGTCGTCCCAATGTGACAAGGCATATGGTAAAGTGGCCAGCCTGCCTGGGCGGTAAGTGATAGTCAAATGAAATTCAGAAAGAAACTCAGCCCAATGGGCCTGACGACAAGTAAGAACTTTGGAAGACATAAAATACTGCAGGGAAGAGTGGTCTTTCAAGACCTGAAAAGAATTGAAAAGAGAGAGAAGAAATTCTCTCCAGCGCTTGAGAGCCCAAACTATGCCAAGAAGTTCCTTGTCATAAATTTCATCGTTCAGCTCAGCTGGGAGAAGCTTGCAACTATCAAATGCAATGGGATGCTTTCCTGAGTCATTCACCTGGCTCAGTAAAGCACCCAAGGCATAATCAGAAGCATCAGTCTCTACAATAGTAGGTAGAGAAGGATTGAAATGAGATAAGGTAGGAGCAGTGGTGAATGCTTGTTTGAGTAATTGAAACTGGCTAAGAGCTTCCTCATTGAAGATAAAAGGAGAGTCTTTTTTGAGAAGGAAAGTGAGAGAAGTGATTTTTTTAGAGTAATTCTTAATGAAACAACAATAGAAATTGGCAAAGCCAAGAAAAGATTGAAGATCCTTGATGTTTTTTGGCTGAGGCCAATTGAGGATTTGCTGAACCTTTGAAGAATCCATCTTGAGGCCATCACTTGAAACAACATAGCCCAAGTATTCCACACTTGAGGCATGGAATACACACTTGGACACTTTGGAAAACAAATTATTGTCCCTCAGTCTTTGGAGGACAGAGGCCACATGTTTGACATCTTCCTCCTCAGAACTGGAGAAGACCATAATATCATTTAAATAAACCACAACAAACATATCCAAAAAATCTGAAAATATATCATTCATAAGATTCTGGAAAGAAGCTGGAGCATTGGTAAGGCCAAATGGCATAACCAAATACTCATAACTACCACACTTGGTTCTAAAGGCAGTTAAGTGCTCATCCCCCTCTTTGATTCTCAGGAGATTATATGCACCACACAGATCTATCTTGGAGAAGATAGTGGAACCTTTGAATACGGTAAGGAGCTGGTTCATAGGAGGAACAGGATACCTGTTCTTCCTAGTGACAGCATTGAGTTTGCAGTAGTCAACACACAAACAAAGACCTCCATCGTTTTTCTTGACAAAAAGTACAGGTGCTCCTGTTGAATAGGAGCTTGGTCTAATGAAACCTTTCTCTACATTCTCTGAAATGTAGGCCTGCAGTGTTTCTGAATCTTGATTTGATAATGAGTAGATAACACCAATTGGAGGTAGAAGACCCTCCAATTTGATATGATGATCACAGGTGCGGTGTGGAGCAAGTCTCTCTGCTTTCACATTGGAGAATACATCCAAATATTGGTGATAAGCAGGAGGGACTGCCTTCAACACAGCTTCAATTTCTTCTGGCTCTTCCTCCTCATCCCACTGCTCCTCCAGGGATGCATGAAAGGATAAGGGAATAAGGTCCATATCCCCTTGAAAGAGATGAAGTGAAAATATAGCAACATCTTCTCCAACATCTTTTATCTCTTTGAAGACTTCATCTCTTAATGCAAGTAATGACTGAGAGGGAATGATGGAAGGGAAGGTGTCTTAAGTTTACCAACCAGAGCAACACTGTTGACAGTGGTGGCAAAGTCATTACTAGTAGAAGGAATAATACCACTAGAATCCTTATGACTAGAATCATAGGTGATCAATCCATTTTTCCAATCAATAATGAGATTAAAATGGTAAAGGAAATCATAGCCCAATATCAGGTCTTCTCCCTTGGGTGAACCTATGATAAAGAAGTCCCATTCAAAGCTTGGGAAGGAAGGCAAGTCAACTACCCACTTTGTTTAATGGGTGATGAACAAGGCAGGGGATTCATTAGAATCCAGAATGAAAAGAGGAATCTTTTCAGGGAGCTCTGTCATAGTCAATGAGTACTTGAGAACAAAATTCTTTTCAATAAAAGAGTTTGTAGCACCAGAATCAATGAGAATACTATAAAAAATATCAGAGACAGAAGAAAAATAACAAACTTTAAAGATTTCTTGACACTAGTATTCAGAGTGCACAATTGTGATCTTGAAGGAAATAAGTGAGAAACATTCAACACATCATGATCCCCACTCAGGCTTTTCCCTTCTTGCTAGGGAAGCCTCTTGATGATGACCCAAGCTTGTTCTGAGGTCTGTTGAAGCATTTTTTAATTGGGTGCTTTCCACCACAATAAGTACACAACCCCTCTTTAATCCTCCTCTCCTTTTCAGAACCAATTAATTTATTGTCCTTATTGAGGAGAGCAGCATGGGACTTGTCCTTTGAAGATTAAAATTGCTTGCCCTTCATATTCTTCTTTTGGTGAGGCCTCTTTGAAGATGATTTCTGAGGAGGCCTTGAGGGATTGGATCCATTAACAGGAGGTTTCTTCTCTTGATTACCACCCTTTTCCTTTTGCCTCCCACAATATCTTGTGTCTAATTCTAAAGTGATATCCATAAGCTCTTGAAGAGTGTCAAAAGCTCCAGGATGAGAAGCCAATTGATCCAATAATCTTGCTGCCAATCCTCTTCTGTAATCATGGATATAAGCTCTTTCCCCCAATCTCCAATTCTTGACATTAAGCTTCTGAGGTCAGCAGTGTACAAGGATACATGACCACTTTCCTTCATCCTCAAATTGTCCAACTCTTGTTCAGATTTGCTGACTTCATTGGGGTCACCATACAGAGTGAATATTTGAGATTCAAATAATGGCCAATTATTGAGGAGATAAGAAGGGTCTTCATTGGAAATATCTGAGAGATAGGGTTCAATCCACTTTCCAGCTCTACCAGTGAGAAAAGAAGTTGAGTAAAGAACTTTTTTCCTGTAAGAGAAGAAACTTGCTGTATCATTATAGAAGATTAATTGACAGGATTGGATAAATCCTCTCAATTTATGAGCTTGAGTAACATCAAAAGGATCAGGTGCCTTCATGGATGGAGTATTGAAAGCAAGGGCTTTGGAATTGTCCCTGGGGGCAACTTCTTGAGTGAGTTGCCCCATGAATTGAGTCATTTGCCCCATCATCTTGAGGAGACTTGGTTCAGTTTGAGAGACAAGATGTTTACTAGAAAGGGCTAGATTAGAACCCTGAGGCACCTCTGGAGAATTTTCCACTTCAGTCTCCCCAGAATCTTCCTCTTCCACAGACTCTTCCCCCTCTTCATCTTCAACTTCCCCTAATCTTGCTCTTGCACCTTCACACATGTCAGGGTAGCCACCCAAAAGTCCAGAGAGGGATCTTGATCTTCTAGATTTCATTCCAACTATTCTTTAGGGTGCTGCTCCTTCCATTGGTAGTCCTCTGTCCAAGTTTGAACTCAGCTGATGAACTGATGGTGTGCGGTCAAGAGAAGCCCTTGCTGTAGGAGTGAGAACAGCTGGAACCCTTTGAGATCTAGTGTTCTTGGCTGGGGAACTATGTTGAACTGGCATTATGAACAGAAGTAGAATAAAACTTGATGGTATTGAGAACAGAAATCAAAGCTTGGCCAAATAAATCACAATGAAAGTCTTGATGAGTCTTGAGGAATCAATTCAATTCTTGAGGTGAAAACAACTTCAATCAATAATCAATCAATTCAATCAATAATCAACAATAAATTCAAATTCAATATCAATAATCTTGAAGAATTCAACAATCAATAAATCAATATCTTCAAGGTCAATTCAAGGTCTTGAGGATTCAATCAGTCAATCAATATCTTCAGGAATCAAAATCAATCAATAATCAACAATCAATTCTTGAGGATAAATCATTTATCTTGAGGAATTCAAAATTCAATCAAATCAATCCAAATAGAATCCTGAATTGCTGAATCAATAACCCAAATGAATACCAATCAATCAACCAATCAATAACCAATCAATAACTCCTGATAAGACCTGAATAGACAGACAAAGAGAAATTTGATTGAAATAAAATGAAGTGAAATGAGATTTTCAGAAATTATTAAGGAAAATAGAAAGAGTCAATTTGCATATGAATGAAATGAATGAGATGAAAATTGATGAGAGAAAAATCATAAGATAATTAAAGAGTCATAATTGATGAATGAGAGAAATGAATATAAATGAATAAAAAGAAGAATCAAATATGAGTTAATTAATTTAATGTCATAGGGGCTCTTCTAAGTGAAGAGTGCCTGGCACTCACTTATGGAGGGCTCAGGATATGGTAAGAAAGAATACACTTAAGAGTGCAAAGAAATGAAGTACTAATAAAAGAAATATAAGAAAGCAGAAACAAAAGAAATAAGAGTAAAGAATTGAAGAGCCAACCACAAACAAGTCCAAGTCCACTGTTTCAACCTGTTGGAATGAAAAGAGAAGGGTTAATAAGGATATGGCCACCCAGCTCATACTGTACAGGCAAAGAAAGAAAATGCAAAGACTAACTTAATATTAAATAAATATAATACCCAAAATAAAGATAATAATACTCATTAAATAATAAATAAACTAAATTAATTAACTGGGGAAAAGTCCCCAGGGGGGAGAAAGAGGGGCTGGTATATGTGAGAATCACCAGCCCTGATCCAGAGAGAGAATCTTCATGAGAGGATTGAATTATTGAATTGAGTCTGTCCAATACAGGTACTGTACAGTTGTACAGAACCTGTACAAGAGGTGTGGTGGATTTGAGTGATCATACAGTTTCATAATGGTGTATCCAACCTGTATTGAAGCACCAAGCTGTATGCATGTTTCAGCAAGGAAGATTGCTGAAACTGAATTCTGATGCAAATAGTGGATCTGCTGATTTGAGGTGTTTGAGTGGGTGTATTAATGAATACCCTTACCCCTGGTTAGTGGTTGTTACGGTAGGTTTCAAACCACATTTTGGCCCCCCAATTTTCAAGGGCCAAAATACCCCAAAACCTCAAGTTGGCCATTTCTGACCATGGTCCCGCAAGCTCAAGGAATTTTTTCTGGCAATCACCACAGGCCATCAGCCACCTTAAGAAGGATTTCCCCTCAATACAAAGGGAAGCCTTAACCAGCCCTGGCCCAATCACTTCAGGTTCCAGGAATGGGGAATATATGGTATTATATACTATTATGCACCATTTTTGCTCAGCAATTCAATGGTGATCATTTGAAGACTCAATTCTTTCATCTCAAACTGGGTCACCAGTCCAACAACCCATTTCTAAGGGAGCTTTCAGAAGACTCAAGACTTGAATTCATGGGGATACTCAGTAGACTATTTGAGGACACCACTTTACTGTCCTTTCAGGTATTGCTCAATTCCAACCCAACAGTATCTACCCCAAAGGTATACTGTCCAAGCATTCTTTAGGAGTAATTTCAAGGGGCTCCTATTTCATGAAATCAGTTCTTAAGGCATCAGAGGCTCCAGCACTTTTTGGAAACCCCAATTGATCCATACAAGGTTTATTCAATCACCCTGTATGACACTGAACCTTTTGGGACAATTCATTTTCCACTGTGGAATTTCAAGATGCAAAGTGAATTATCAAGATGGCCCTATCTGTATTTTACAAAAAACGTTAATACAGTTGGGTGCTCAACCCTCCAGGATCAATCTTCCAAGTTGTCACATATACTGGCCACCTTTTCACCCCTGAGGACTTTTTCCCCAGTCTATTAATGTACTGGAGTTCTTCTTAGTATTATTATCTTTCCATTCTTGAAAATGAATACTGACTTCTATAAGTCAGTCATTTCAACCTTTTCTTTGCCTTTAGTGGATATTGGTGGTCATATTCTTTACTAATTCCATTTTTCTTCCTGGAAGGTTGAAACAGTGAATTGACAATGCATTTGGTTGGCTCTTTGGCCTTTGGCTTGCTTTTTATATTCCTTGCCTTTGGGACCCTCTTTCTTAATTTCATATATTTGTAGTTGCTCTTATCTCTCTTAAAAGAAATATAATGTTCAATTTTTTATTATTATTTTGGATCCATCCAAGTGAGTTCTTGATTCCTGAGTTCCTGGCCACTCTTGTTTTACCAAATGACCCTGTGACATTAAGAAATTAAAAGCCCAATATGAGGCTGTATTCCTTGAGCTTATCAATGACCAAAAATCTGCATTAAAATTTCTGGAAAGAAGGGAGCTTAACCATATATTTGATATTTCCTGTCAAAAATGAAGAAGGGGACTCTGAGGAGTCCAAAATGATAGAAGAAATCCTCTCTGTGATTTCTGACATGTTTAAAGTATAGTTTCAAACAAAAATCTTTTGAATAAATGAGGATACTGTAAAACATATCAGAGAAAGAAGAAAAAACAAAAAATTTAAGATTTTTTGACACAAGTATTCAGAATGCACAACTGTGCTCTGGGTGTAAAATAGTGAAGCCCATTGAATACAACATAACCTTCACTCATTATTTTCCCTTTCTGGAAATTGGCCTGATTTTTGGGTAAGATGGCTTTAAGGCCTTTTCACACAAGCCTAAATACTATGCTTCCTAACAAAATAGGTGCACAAGCCATCCTTCAATCATCTTTCTTTTTCAGAACCCATCAGCTTGTGGTCCCTAAACAAGAGAAAATAATGGGGCTTGTCCCTTTTCTGAACCCTGACATTTTTCTTCTTGAGTTTTGAGCTTGAATAATTTTGAGTATGAAAAAACTTTACTTTGAGGATTCATTCTTCTTTTCTTGGAAATGATTCTTCTCTATTTGCCTCTCATGGTACCTGGTATCAAGCTACAGGGTGACATCCATTACTTCTTGAAGAGAATCAATAATCAAAGAATGGGAGGCCAATTGATTCAGAATTCTGGAAGCCAATCCCTTCCTATAATGATACATAAAAGCCATTTCACCCCAATATTCACTTCTTGATACCAAAACTCTGAAATAAGAAATTCATAATCAGAAATTCTCTTGTTCCTTCATTCTTAAGGCATTCAACTCTTCTTCAGCCTCTCTAACTCAATTTGGGTCACCAAATAAAATGAAGAGTCATGATTTAAATAGTGCCCAATTATTGGGGTGGCAGCATGAGTGGAAGATGTGTTTATGAAAATGTTGATAATATTACTATTAATTAACAGTACTATTACTGTTCTTATTAAACATAATAATAGAAATTATTTTAACCACAATTAATTCTTTTCTTTGTTATACACTACTAGTGATTATAGCAGTAAGCAGTAATTGTCTACAAGAATAAATTACAAGAAGTATTTAATAATATAATTATTTCAATATATACTTATCTTTTGCACAAATAATCATAAATCTTCCTCTTGAGAAAAACTACTACTAGAGAGAAAAATTCTAATAATTAATAATAAATCACCCACTAATACTCCGATGAACCTTGGAAAGAGATTTTTAGAGATATTTGATGGATAATTGTGTATTTAAAGGATCAAAATTGTTTTTATAGCAGTATTACAGCAATATATAGCTTATTTATATGATTTCATTTCTTTCTGATTGATTTTTAAAGATCTAACGCGCTGGAGAAAAAAATTTAACTAATAATTACTTGTTGATAACAAAGATATAATTGGATAATAAGACAATTTGAACAAAAAAGCAATAGGAGGCCTCTTTTAAGTCAAAGACAGCTCACAGACGCATTCCACAGTGAAAACTGAAAAACAATTTTGTGGAAAAACAACAATCCTTCTTTGATTATTGATTGCATCATTTGTTGTCACAGAATATTATCATAATTACTTAATTAATGCTTTTATGTGACTACCAACCCATTTATGGCTAAGAATAAGAGGAGTAATAACTTTAAATCTTCTTTTATTTCAAAACAAGCATTTACTTTCCAAATTTATCAATTTTATTGGAAATTTTATCACAGGTTTTATTTTCTGTGAGTTTTTGAAGATTCAGTGTTTCACATGGAATCATAAAAAATGAACTGTAATTAAAACTTCAAATTTTACTGATGAAACCATAGTTATTTTTGGTTTCTTTATAAGTCATACTATTCACCATTGGTCCTGAAAGTTTTGGAAATATTCATCAACAATTGTATTTTTAATGAATTTTTGAATTTTTTACCTCATTTCTACATAAAAATGTAAATAGCACCATATAGCTGGTTTCCATGAGGTAAACTAATTGATACTAGTCCAGAAAAGGTTTTAATTACTCTTTTAAGGTTTATCCGTTGTAAATCACTAAGAATAAACATGGTTAAAGGAGTCTAAGCTGCCTTTTATCTCCTTGTCACATCAAAATAGAAACGGAGTGATATTTCCACGCCTTAACCTAAAGCTTATTCCTATGCCTACACATAAAATTGTGGATTCAGATACGCCTTCATGCCTTTCATGGATGTAGTTTGCTAAATCCACGCCCCAGTTTTTGATCCAAAAGAACTATAATTTCACAGTTACCCACTTTCCATTTTGATGTTCATATGAGTCTCTAAGAAAGGTTTTGATAGCTCAGCATATGTCAAAGTACTTGCTAAAGTTGTTCTTACAGGTTCCAAGCACATATACAATCTTTATCTACAATTAGTCGTTTTTGTCTCTATGGACGCCAATACTACTAACACCTCTGATATGGGTCCTCATAAGCAATTCAATTCTCCCGAATCTTCTGATATGGAGTGCTCATCAAGTGAAAGTATCATTGCAATTAGTACATCCATCCCAAATCTACCTCCAGAATTGCCAGAAGGTATGTTTTTTGAATGGAATTTACTTCTGAACAAATCAGTCTTATCAGTATCTCAATTAATCAGAAATAATGCACAAAAGCAACATAGAGGCACCCCATGCTCATTGGGCTTCTTCAACCAAAATATCTACTGAGGTGCTTTTTGGGGCTGAAATAGAAGTGATTACAAAGGAACAGTTCTTGAAAAATTCATCACAAATAGCCCCAAGATTAGAAGGAATGTCCAAAGATGCATGAGAGAAGCTCCAGGAGGCTAGAGAACTGCTGGTTGCTGATATTGATTGTATGTATAAAAAATTGTTATCTCATATATTTCACATTCCACCCTGATTTCTTGGAATTATAACTTTAGGGGTCAAATTGGGCAATACACTACCTCCCGAATCACATGTTAAAATTGGTACAATGACAAACATTTCTTCAAAAAAGAAGTTTAAACCTTCAAAGAAGCAAGAAAAAAAGGAAAATTCGCCAAAATTTTTCAATTGGCCCCTGAAGTTAATGAGGGGGAATCAGGGGCTCTTTGTCCTTCTGCTAATGAAAGTAATAATGGACATCCAATAAACATCACAAATGATCACCCTGTTGAAATTCCTGAGATTGGAGGTGTAACCAATCATCATGAAAACATTGTTCCACGTCCAAATTTGGACACTCAGGAAGCAACTACTGTTCCCAATGAAAATATTGGTACAGAAACTCAAAGAACAGTGGCTGAGGATGAAATTGTATTGACCCATCAATGGATTCAGCTGCTTGTTCACTAACTCTAACTCCAAGTACTTCATGCATGAAAATTATATTGGAAAATGAAAACAAATTTGATTACATTCTAATGTCATATCATGTATTCAAAAGGGAAGATTGGATCAAATTTAATTTGCTCATTCAAATGACCTTCATGAAGCGCAAATCACTTGTTCCAAAGGATGAACTTCTGACCAAGCTCCAATGTGGGATTTGCTACAAGAGTGGTAGGAACATTAGAATGAAAGAGTGGCTTGAAGAGCTCCATGCAGCTGGTAAACAGGCTTTCAGAAATATATATATTGGTATCTCACTAATCTCATTTTTTCATAGGCTTAGATCTGTTTTCACCAATATCTGAGGAGCCGTTAATCTATGAGACAATTTGGAATATGTCATTATTTCAAAGTGACATGTCCATACTGGCAGGCTTACCCAAGAGGCTCCATGCACTGTATCTATTGGTGCACAATCTTGTCCAACCAAGTCAACATCAAAAGCAGCGAGTTGCCAACATTTTATTTGAAGCCATTGCACTTTATATGGATCATCAGAACCCTCCGGTTACATTCAATATTTCTGATTCAGCTTCCAGTGATTCTTTGTCTGTGGAAATTAGTGCTATGCAATATTTGGGCTCCTTTTTGAGTGTCAACAAGGTTCAACTTGTTCCACAAAGCAATGAAAGTCAAGAAGGTACTAGTATCACATCAAAGCGAATTTTAACACCAACTTTGACTGGCTTGGTCGATAATATCCACCAGCTGATGATTGCATTTAATTGGGTGCAGGCGCATACTAAGGCTGATTCCAAAACTACTCAGAAAATTGGAAAGCGATTGGTCAAGAGAGGAGTGGATCCTTTGCAAGCGTTGGTGACCATTCAAGATCAGATGAAGGCTGGAAGGCCATGCTACAATCTGATTGCAGCATTCCTTACAGGGGGTTTACGTGGACTTCTGGTGTGCTCAGCTGATTACCACATTAGTTCAGCGAAAGGGACCCTTCAGCTTCTGGAAATTATATCAATGCTCAAGAGAAAATAATCCTTTCCAAATGAAGATATTTGGAAGTGCACAAACAAGTATATATGTGAAATCCTTCATGAAAGCTTTTTCTCAAATCCTTCATCTTCACCAATTTGCCCCAGCAAATACCGCCTTGCAGAATATTTAGCATTGGATTTTAGTGAGGCATGGCAAAAAAAACACCCTTTGGAGTCTAATTTAATCATGAACTTACCTAAAAAGGTTGGTATTGACAAAGAAATTCAAAAGGTGTAGTAGAGTGTGTGTGTGTGTCATATTGCTTATTATTACCTGTGACCTGTAATTCATCACTATTGAGTGCAGGATACGCTTACTGTGCGGAGTCATGACTTTGAACAGCTTTGTGCCAAGCTTCTTATAAGATTATCCAGTGTGCTTTTGTCACCTGAGTGCAAAAAAAGTCACGGGTAACAAGTTGATGCCACAAGTATCACAATAGAGAATAATTGTGCTTATGGGAATTTACAATAAAAAGATGAAGATATGAGAGAAGTGATTCCAGGGACCTTCTGAGGGGCTTGAACCCACAGATCCTACCTGTTCCACCAAGGAAGAATGATTTGGATTTGGTTTGCCGAAGCTATTGTCACCAACCACCCAGATTCACAACCCAGGTGCCCCCGGGTGAGTCTGGCCAGCGCCCAGGATTGAACATGCTACCTCTCAACCAGTTTGAGAGGTAGATGCTCTAACCATTAGCACATCAGGAAAAAGGCTGACGTTTCAGCTGCAACATCGCGCCAATGTTGCAGTGACGTTTCATGCAAATGGTCCTGAGCTGACACAAAAGAATGTTAATATCATATTTCTCCAAACATAAACAAAAATTTTGATAAGCTCATTGAATTTTTTGCTGATCAAAGAAGAATTTCAAACACTTAGCTATCTGCAATAAGTTAAGGTTACGACGATTAAAAATTGCTATGATTACAAAAAACTAGTAATAGTAATATGAGAAGGATGAAGATAATAAGTAAGTATGTACAACAGAGCCTCTATTTAGAGTCCTAAGGACTTAGATATTGCAGATGGGTAAGCCAGTATTCATCAAGTCAGACAGTTCTTGTTCCAATGCACTACCCTCTCGTTGGTAAGTAAATTCTCAGCTAACCTTGATAGGATCACCAATTCTCAACACTATCTTCTTTTGAGGAATCATAAATTATACAAAGAGACAGAAGCAACTCAGCAAATCTACCTAAATACTTGATTTGGAAAAGGTGTTGAAATTGACTAACATATTGCTTGAGTCATCAAAATACGGTCCAGATTTCTACCTTCTTCTGCTGATTCTGGATCATGCTCCTGATTGCTTTATAGCAAATAGACAAAAGTTTGGAGTTTTTGGTAAAAAACCAAAATGCACCAGGTCATTGAACAAAGGAAACCCATGCATGAGCCGGGTGTGTAAAATGAAGTTTTAAGTTCAAAAGGTATTTTGAAATAACAATGAAGTAAAAAAAAGAAACTTGGCTTTGTTGAAAACAGAACTGAGTGAACAGAGTAGCAAAAAGGGAGTTTCATCCTGTGCGCGCACAATAGAAACTCAGGGTGCTCAAAGGGGCTCATCCAAATATAACTCCACTCTTTAACGGATTCTGATTTCTTCCTCATATCAGAGATTATATCTTTACTTTAACAATTGTTTGCTATTGAAATACTTGAGGGTATCTTCCTTATTAGTTGAAATCTCATTCTCTTTGATCCCAACTCATCTTGCAAGCTTTACTTTTAGGAATGGTTTTCAATTAATTAGCCTGAGTCTTCATAAACTGTTCAAATTAATTTACTTTATTTATTGGTCTTATTGCTTTAATTTATTCAACTTAATTTTCTTTTACCATTTGATAGATTAAGAAATATTGAACTAATGTATTTTTTATTATTTTTCTTTATTTAACTCTAATTGATGTAAGGTTTGACTATGAAACAATAAGTAAAAATTACTAATATTTTACTTATTGTACTATGAATGTCCTTATAATTGAAATAAATAAGATAAAAATAATTATAATAATAAAGAATTATTATAATTATGGCGTAAAAATGATTATATTATTAATAAAATATAATAATATAATTTATATAATAAAATAAATATATTAATATAAAATAATTAATATATTTAAAGGCACTTTATTATTGTTACAAACAAATAATAAAGGCGTAAAAAATTCTTTTTTATTAATAAAAAACAATTAATAACAATAATATTACCAATATTAAAGTTATAAATTAATATAAATACTATTTATATTAATTAAAGAATTATTATAATAATAATAAAGAGAAAATT
Organism: Austropuccinia psidii; assembly: GCA_023105745.1. NCBI lineage: Eukaryota > Fungi > Basidiomycota > Pucciniomycetes > Pucciniales > Sphaerophragmiaceae > Austropuccinia > Austropuccinia psidii. The sequence goes on along the minus strand of JALGQZ010000005.1, from coordinate 34,695,472 downwards.
ATTATAATAAGAGAAAAGAACTTACTTTTAACACTTAATATAATAATTTTGAAATGTTTTATGCCAAAAAATATAAATACAACCTTTTCAAATTGTATTTACAATAAAAAATAAAGAAAAATTACTAATATTCTTGATTTTTACGTGGAAATGAGTTTTTAGAGAGATTTTTAACAAAAACAATTAAATAAATGATTTCATCACGTCAAAATAGATGATTACAGCAAGGTGGGCTTTGGTCTTTAATAATATAATGGTTTTATATATAAAGAATAAAGAAATTACCTTTGATTTAATTGATTTAATGTTTTTGATGCATCTGAGGGCAAAATAGAGTAAAAAGAGTTTTATTTATAGTAAATACCTCCCTCCTAGAGCCCAACAGGCTTCTAGTAGACGTGTACTGATCATATCCACTGGAATTGATCAATACTTTAAGGTTTGGGGATGATTAAATCATGATCAAACCATATTGCATCATTATTACACCATTATTTAGAGTTATCACTATAACTCTAAAGTTGATGACATCAGAGGCTTGGCAGAACCCCAAATTTCGTGGATTTTATTAGTTTTAATCATAAACTAATAGTATTCACCAATTTTATCACTCATATGACTGTTAAGCTTAATTTAAGGTTACAGTAGGTGATCATAACTGCTCAATTTAAGCTCAAACTTTGATCTTTAATACCTTTGAAGTTTTACACGCTACAGCAATTCAGAGAGTGAATTCTGATAGCCTGACATAACCCTATTATGCTGCCAAGAGCTTTTCATTACATCATCAAAACTCTAATTTTGATGATTTTTCTTGTAACTCATCTTTTCTGTCAAAATTCAATATTTTGAACTTCAAATCATGATTTCAGGGGGTTATACCCTGAATTGAATAATAAAAATTACGTCATTCTTCAAGAATGAACTATTAGAATCCAACTGCGAGCTTTATTTTAAGTTTGGACCACTTTCACAACAAAGTGGTCAACAGCTCTGTTGATTTTTATCAATATTTCATCATAGGTTTTAACCTTGTTGATAAATTGTAAAATAAAGTTCATATCTGTGTTCTTGTAGTAATTACGTGGTAACTTTATTTTTGGTTCATCACTCTATCTTGTATAGTTTAAGAGATATCAGCTATGATCCTTGAATATATGCGTTGACCAAAAAAGTGCATATATTCAGGTTAATTCCTTAAGTATTAACTTTGGAAATTAGCTCATTAATTGTTTTATGTGTAAATTTTCATGGGGAATCCAATGGTACAGCTTACTTCACATGCTGTTTCATTGGTTCTTGAAATAAATAAGGATTTATGGTTTTTATAAGGTATTATTCCTTATAACTCATTAAATATTGACTTTACAGATATGCCATAAAAATGGTATATGTGTATTTTACCATAGGGAATCCAATGGTATAGTTTATTTAACATGTTGATTCATTTGTTTTTAAGTTAAACCAATTTTTGTACCAATTTATGGTATTTTTGTATTTTTGAAGTAATTATTTTTAATGTATAATTATTCTAAGTAATATTAGTATAATTATCTTAAAGGTATAATTATTCTGAGTCTTTCTTGTGACCTTATTGGGTATGTGGTCATATCTCAAAGGCTCACAGTTGAAGTACGTTAGATAATTCAAAATCACTATGAGGTAGCAACAAATGAAAATTATTAGTACTCCTTTCCATGTGATACATGAAAATTACCACATTGGAGATAATTATCCAGGCAATGTCTCAAGATAAAACTCAAGTGTGGGCAAGTAAATGAAAATTAAGCTACAGAATCAGGCCGGTGACATTTCAATACCAGCTTGAATGCAACATCAGCGCGACGTTGCAAATGCAATGTCAGGCTTTTTCCTGATGTTCACATCACATTGATTTTAATTGATCCTTTCAAAGCAAAATACCCTTGCCTCCAGACCTTTTTTTATTATTAATTTAATCACTCAAACCTAACCTCTTCCAAATTAATAATATATTTTTCTTAAATATAAAATAATCCCCTCAACCAAAAACTTGTAATCAATACATACTGAAGTAAGTTTTTTTTTAATTTTCAATTTAACAATATTTTCTTTTAATTTTATTGTTTTTTATTTGAATTGATTACTGGGCCTCTTACAGCCCCAGCGATCAAATTTTTTTTAAAAAAACATTTATTTTTTATTTTTTAACATTTAAGTTTTATTTCATATTTTTTTATTTAAATTGATTGCTGGGGCTCTTACAGCCCCAGCAATCAAAAAAATTTTAAAAAAAAAAAACTTTTTTTTTTTAATATTTGAATTTCATTTCATATTTTTTTATTTAAATTGATCGCTGGGGCTCTTACAGCCCCAGCAATCAAAAAATATTAGAAAAAAAAATTTTTTTTTTAATATTTAAAGCTTATTTTATTTTTTTTTTATTTAATTTGCTCGCTGGGGCTCTTACAGCCCCAGCAATCAAAATTTTATAAAAAAAAATATTTATTTTTTAACCTTTTATTTTTATTTTTTTATTTTTTATTTAAATTGATTGCTGGGGCTCTTACAGCCCCAGTGATCAAAAATCATTAAAAAAAAAAACTTTTTTTTTTTAATACTTAATTTTTATTTTATTTAAATTGATCACTGGGGCTCTTACAGCCCCAGCGATCAAAAATTTTCTAAAAAAAAAAAAAAAAAAACTTATTTTTTTAATATTTTATTTCCAGCAATCCATTTTTATTTAAATTGATTGCTGGGGCTCTTACAGCCCCAGCAATCAAAAAAAATTTCAAAAAAAAAACCTTTTTTCATTTTTTTTAAAAAAATTATTTTTTAATTATTTTTTTTAAAAAAATTATTTTTTAATTATTTTTTTTAATTTAAATTGATCACTGGGGCTATTATAGCCCCAGCAATCACAAATTTTTTAAAAAAAAGGTTTTATCAAAGTTTCAAAAAAGAAAAATTATTTTTTTTTTAAAAAAAAATTGAATTTTCAATTATCTTATTTTCTTTTTTTTTGATTCAAATTGATTGCTGGGGCCCCAGCAATCACAATGTTTTTTCAATTTTTTTGAAAAACATTTTTATTTTTATTTTTTTTTTCTTTTTAATTCAAATTGACTGCTGGGCCCCTTAAAGCCTCAGCAATCAAAATATTTAAAAAAAAATGTTTCTATTTTTTTTTCAAATTTTAATTTTTACTTTATTTATTTTTTTTTAAAAAAAAAACATTTCCAATTTTTGAATTTTTTTTTAATTTAAATTGATCACTGGGGCCAGCCCCAGTGATCACAATGTTTTTATATAAAAAAATGTGTTGTTTTTTTTTTAAAAAAAGATTTTCAAGTTATTTTTACAAAATTTTTTTTTTTTTTTTGTTAAATTTTAACTTCTTCATTATTTTTTTCAATAATTTAAGCCGCAGCAACAATGATTTTTTTTTATAATAAATATTTTTGATTTTTATTTTATTATTATTTTTTTGATTTAATTTCAAAAAAAAACTATTTTCAGTTTTTTTTGGTTGTTTTTGCATTAATTCAATCATAAACTTTGAGTTTTTTAAAAGGAAAAATTTAAATTTATATTTACTAATTTTTTTTCAATTTTGTTACAACAATTATTTTCAAAAAAAAACTTAGTCTTTTTTTTCAATAAAATTTAAGCAACCATGATTTTTATTTACTTATTTTACTTTTTTTTAATAAAAATCATTCTAGGGGAAAGCCTCACCTGTTGCTTCTTGCTTTTTCACCAATCATGAATCAACAGTCACCATACCAACTCATGGTGCTCCCAAAATGTATGGAGTCACTTAATGATGAAGAAAAACATTTCATGGGAAGGACTATTTCACCAGTTGTAAATGATTTTTCTTCATCAATTAGTGACTCAATGCATCCAAAAACCCTTCAAAACTCAAGCTTACACAGCACAAACGGAAAGGATGAGTCATTTTTGCATTCTGAGGATCATTCCATGGGAAGGACTATTTCACCAGCTGTGAATGATTCCCCCTTATCCAAAAATGACTCATCTCTAAATAAGAAATCTAATAATTCACAGAGAAGATTTCAAATTGCACAAAAATTACTCACCCACATTTTGGACCATGCATCAATAAGCAGAGGCAAATTCAGTACAGTTCCAGTTAAGCCCAAGCCAAATAGAATAAATAAGCTTTTATTACCTTCCATAAATGAAACACCAAATCCTTCAATTGTTTTCAATTCAAAAAATCACGAGCCCCTCTTCATTTATCACTTGCATCCATTTCATATTCCTTCTCCAACTTTTACTTCATTAAATCAATTAATAATATCACTTTACAAATTAGCCCAAAATTGTCCTCATATTAAATCCAATAGTGATCTTATTGATGGTCATATGAAAGGAGTTGGATTTCGCTGTGGAAGTGATAGTGGTAAATCCTTAGGTGAGTCTTTAGAAAATTATATTCAAGTTTTTTTGTTAATTTTATTCTCCTTTTACTAGGTGTTTATGCCAGGAAGACCACAATGAATCCAGAAGTATTAGATGCAGATAATGACGAATGGATGACCCTTTCTCAGTTTGAAAATTTTGTTTCCTCCCGCATAAAGCTTCTTTCTATGTCTGCTGCCCGTGAGAATAATGAAATCATGCAAGAAGCCCAGCTACCTGAATGGAATCCAATGTTCCACCAAAAGTTATGGTCTTTCTCCAATGTAATCATAACAAAAAATGGTCTTCATAATCATGTTCATAGAGATGAAAAGGACATGAATACTTGGACTTATGGTTTGTTCACATTCTTTGACAAATCAGCCATAAAACCAATTCCATCTCCCATTTGCTCCTGTGGCTATGGCCTCTCATTTCCTGAATACTCCACACTTTTGGATTTTTCTCGCAAACAAGGTATTATTGAGCTTCTCTGGAAAGCTTTGACCACTTCTCACCAGACCACTCAGCCACCTCCTATTTTTGATGAACTTCCCACCATAACTCACTTTGGCTGTTCTTTCCAAATCAACTCCAAGCTATATTCAAGAGCTAAAAGCCTTATATGTATGGATCCAATAACCCAAGAAGAGAAGACATATGGACGTCAAGAAAGGATTCAAAATGAAAAGCAAGGACATCAACAGAAAAAAATGAAGCTTTCAAATATATAAATTTCTTGTAGTTTTCCATTTCTTTTGATGTAGCTTTTCAACCTTAGACTAGGATACTTATGCATGAAATGGGATGGTTTATGCAAACTTGAGTACATATTTTCCTTTGATGACTTTCTTGAAATATATGTCCTTAAGTATCCTTAGGAATTTGCTTCATGTATTCTGTTCAAAGTCAGGACTTCGAATAGAAAGATTTTTCTCATTCAGAGATTGATACAATTATATTGACATATCCAAGAATAAATTTCCTTTCCTCTCTAAATTGAGCTCCTTTTTTCAAACAATCTTTTATTGAACGTCGCATGTTTCTATTTATAATACAAATAGTAACTGAAAACCACAAGCCGGCCTGATTAGTATCAAAATTACTTTAGTATATATTCTTGCTCTCCATTTCATTGCATTTACCATTCATTCCTGTCATGATCAAACTGAATCTTTTTTTGAAATATGGATTCTTCCAAGCCATATTGAAAACCCATGTATGCCTCACTAATCCCATTCAGAAACCTTTTCCTCCAGATGATTGGATTTTCTTATGTCATACAAGTCAAAATTTATTCTTGTATACACAACATCAAAGCGAAGTTTTGGGTAGCCTTCCTCTGAATGTCACCTCTGCACTTGTACCATTATTGGGTGACCCCAATTTCTTTATATCCTGTGGTCCTTCTGGCATGTGGCACACCAATATAGAGAAAACCCCAAACCAGAAAGTATTCATTGAAAGCTTTCTCAAGTTTAACCTTTACAACAAGATAAACATCACTATTCCAATAGTAATGTTTATTTTTTTATTTTCCTCAGCAATAATTGATATATTTGACCTCATTAGACAGAATTCAATATTAATTCACCAACCAGCCACATACAACAGCTCTGAACATTGTGGGTGTTCACTTATCTCACACCTGGGGCCCCAGCCTGTGAGCCTGTGAGGTATGTATAACATACCCATAAGGCCACAAATGATTTTATAAACATCTAATTTTGTCTTAAACAGACTTTTTAGTTGAAATTCAAATAAAAAATAACAAAAAATAAATATAACTTTATTTTGAATAAACAAAGTTATAAATATTATGTCATTTTTGGATTCTACACCAAAAATAACCTAGGGTACATCCATAAGGTGTTATACCCAAAAACACTTATTTCTTGTGTTATTAGAAGATTTAAGAATCTCACAGTACTAATGTAACTTTTTTAACATTTTTTTAAAATTGTTAAATTTAAGCTTAAATAAGCTTAAATTTAAAGTTGCATAAGGTTAATGCAAACTTACCAAAATTTTAGTTAAAATTGAGGTGTGGTGTATATTTACTGAATTGGCTAAGGATTTGCCATACAGAATGTAAATCCTGCGTGAGCTCAATTTAAAAGGGTTTAAAGCCATGGTATGGCTTTAAATAAATAAAAGGGCAAAATCCACGCAAAAAGGTGGGACAAAGGAAAAAGACCAAATAGAGCTGGGGTACCCAACTTTTTGGATCTGCAATGATTCAATTAAGGTTGTCCACCTGTATTGGAGTATTTTAAACCTTATTTAAACTTTAAGATTAGACTTTGATCCAACCTTAAGGTTTAAACTGGTTTTATCCCAATTTGGACAGGAATTTCAAGCTGCCAAAGGGTAAATCCCAATATGCAGGCTTGAAATCAAGGTTTTAAGAACTGTCAAAGCTTAATCAGGCTTAAAAACCTTAGATAAGCTTAAAACTTTAAAGTTACAAGCATCAAAACCTTATCAAAAGCTAAGGTTTGGTGTGTATTGCTATTTTATGTGGAAAAATAGTAATAACTTCAAAAATTCATTAGAAATCCAAATCTTAATGGATTTGCTTGAAAATTTCACACAGCTTAGAATTTAATATTATCTATATATGAATTAAATTCTGAGTATCTTTTATGAATAGAATTCCTGGGTAATTAGCCTGGAAATTTGCTCTTTTAATTAAGCTCAAAGAAAATTATGATTTCTTTAAAAATTAATTAAAAATTGAGTTTAAGAGATTTCTGCTTCAAACTCTACTTTTAAGTTGTTCATGTGATGAACTTTAATATAAATAAGTTTATTTATATTAAAAACTTAAAATAATTAGCTTAAATGAGGATTAAAGTTACATGGAGTTAAGAATAACACTGGTAACTTTAAATTGGAATTAAAAACAAGTTGCCTTAAGTTAAGAACTTTGTTTTTAAGTATGGCTTTTCAGTTTTGACCTGAGCACGCCCTCTATATTCATTATGAATAATGAGAGCTGCTCTGAAGACATAAAAAGAGTCTTTTCATCACTGTTTTTGTCCATCATTCATAATCAATCCAATCATATTAGACATTTAAACAGGTAAAGTTTTATTATTTATAAAATCTTATTATTAAAGTAATTCTTAAGTTATTTTATTCTTTATTAATTGTAAATTAAAGAATTGAAGTCATAGAATTCAGATTATTATTGTAATCATCAATAATATATTTTATATTATAAAATTATCATCTTAAATATCTTTTGAAATCCACAAATTCCTCTTAAAAACTCTTTAATCTTAAATTTTATTATAAAAAGTTGTTTTATCTTTAAAATTATTGATTTTAGGCGTGTTTTCAACTTACAATCATTATTTAATATAATAACTGTTGTTGTTTAACTTGTTGTATTAAATAAATATTATAAGTAAGTTTTCTCTAAAAGTTCTATATTTTTTTTATCTAGTATTAGTTTTTTTATATAGAATTTTATTCTATAAGAATTATTTCTGCACAGTGTGTGTTATAATTCTTTTATAAATAATATTTATAGGGTGTTGGTAAACACATGTAAGCTTTTAGTAAAAACACGTAAGCCCTTATGTGTTTTTACTAAAAACTTACGTGTTTTTACCAATTTATGGTAAAAACACGTAATTATATGTTAAAAAGACATAAAGGGTGGTTTTTAAATGAAATATGGCTATTTATGGAATTTTTAAGGCCATTAATGGCATTATGAATGCAATAAAGGGCATTATTAATTCCATCAATGGAATTGTTAATGCCATTTATGGTATTTTGAAGACCATTAATTCCATTTATGGCATTTTTAAGGCCACAAATGACATTAACAATGCCATTTATGGAAATTTTAAGGCTATAAATGACATTAACAATGCCATGAATGGCATTTTTAAGGCCATTAATGCCATTTATGGCATTATTAATGTCATTTATAGCCTTACCAATTCCATAAATGGCTTTTTTAATGGCATTTATAGCCTTAAAAATTCCATAAATGGCATTGTTATTGTCATTTTTGGCCTTAACATTTTTAGTAAAAACACGTAAGGGCTTATGTGTTTTTACTAAAAGCTTACGTGTGTTTACCAAAACCCTATTTATATTATTTATAAGTGGTTAATATTCATATTTCCATGTGTAATTGTCTCATTAAGAGCTTTACAAGTCTTATTGTTATAACTGTCAGTGACTATAACAATAATAGAATAATTATAATTTATTATAATTATTATTATTCTTTTTTATTATTATATTTTTATAATAATAATTAAATTTATTCTTTTATATAATTATTTTTAATAATCATATTTAAATTTGTGGTTATAATATTTTATTATATTATATATTTCTATTGAGGACAGTCATAGTACTCTTGATTTTGCTACTATTATCAAGAGTTTCATAGACAAACCTTACATTTGGGGGCCTGGCCATGATTTTGAACCAATTTTTGGGACATAAATCATATTCTAGACCTTATTTTACTATTTTTTGACGTAAAATTGCCATATTTGTCTTAATATTGCCTTTTTTGGGACTTATCCCTTATAAATAATCTTTATAATATTAATAAAGTTAATTTCTTCTTAAGAATATTGTTTGAAACAATATACTATTGAGTGATTTGGAATAAATTTCTTTTGTCTAACCAGTGGCTTTTTCACATCACAGACTTGAAATTTATTCTTTGAGTTATTCTAGTATAAAGTGAATAATAATACAATTTTGATTAATTAACTTGTTAATTGTATAATTATTATTTCTTTAAAGAAAATAATAAATCAAATAAAAAATCTTCAAAAATAAAAATCTTTACTAAAAACATTTTTCTTTTATCTTAGACATTTTTCTTTATTTTTGACGTAATTTGCCATAAAATTACATTGAAACAACTTTATTTAATAAGTTGAGTTTATAAGTTATTTTCATTATTTGATAAAGTAACTTATATTTTTAATTCTCTCTAGTGTCTTCCATCAGAGAAAATTCTTCAGACTCTGAAACCTCAGAGTCCAGTATTGAAATTCAAACCAGTCCAGCACCAAGGGGTTTGATAACCAAAGAGCCCTTTAAAGGTCCTGCAGGTGAATTCAATTCAATTTTACTCTATTTTTTATTAAAATTGACGTGAAATGACTCCTACTAGAAGTGGAAGTAACTACTCCATCCAATCAAATGGATCTGGACCAGGACATTCCAGCCACAAATCCAAAAGGCAAGAATGTCCTCCCAGAGGAGAGGCACAAATGGAGGATGCCAGAACTTCCACCAGTTCCCAAAGGTTAGCCAGCACCTTTGAACCTCTTCTTAAGAGTCCAGAAGCTGACATAACTGCTATTGGTGTTAGACCTGAACCATTTCCAACAGGCAGCTGTGGAAATTTATCAATCCCAATGGAAAAACTGGTTCCTGGCGTCAAAACAACAAGAGTGGGAACTCCTTCCAAGTCTTTGGATAGGCACCATGAACTCTTATCTTCAAGTGAAGAAGTTCATGGGGCCAGAAAAGACAGAAGATCTTCTGTTGGGTTGGACACCCATGTCTGTCAAAGGACAAGTCCAACAGATAAAAGCTTGGTTGAAAAACCAAAGCATGTTATCAGAGGACCAGAAGAAGAAATTGGCTCAAGGCAAGGACGACAGCCCAGTGGAAGCTCCTCAAGCATCCACCAGCAAAAATCAGCCTCAACCAGTGCCAAACAAGCCCAAGCAAGCCCCAAAAACCAACCAGAAGGGCAAGCAGAAGGCAAAGGGAAAGGCAAAGCCCAAGTGGAACAAGCCTTACCCGCAGAATTACAGAATTCCAAAGAAGGAAAAAACAGCCATGGACAATGTGTTCAATATGGCAAGAACTTTGATGGAATTCAAAAACAAGGATGAGGAAAGATTGAACCAATCCTTTCCAAAGAAGTAGATCTTGTAAAGCTTGTAACTTACTTTGAATCTTGTAATAAAGAAATTATGGCAAAATTTAAATCATTTGATCATGTCCAACAGAAGTTGGGTAATGAAATATTACAAGTAAAAGACCAACAAAAGACCATAATTGGCCTTGAAAATGTTAATAAGGCAAATATTTTGTCTTTGACACAAATTTGTGAAAGACTTGAGTTTAAAGTTACCTTACTCAATCAACCAGATGAACATTCAATTTATTTTATAACTGGACAGTTAAAAGAATTCAAAATACAAGTGCAAAATTTGGAAAACTCAACTGGTCACAATGCAGCTCTTTTTCAAGAACAATTGGAAAAACGTGATAAATCAAGACTTGAATTGAAAGAATATATTCAATCAAGTATTAACAATATATCACTAAAACATGAATT